>JAQGAU010003263.1:0-13581 GCA_034698045.1 Paramacrobiotus richtersi
GGACAGAATTTACATCGAACCGAAAATTCTGGATCACGATTCAAGTCCGGAAAAGAGAGTGAATGATGTGATTACCTACGAAGTAAAAATTCTTCTCGCCTGGGCTACGGTTGTTGTGATGGACCTGATTAACAACATCCCGCTTCATTCTCACCGCTACATCTGGATATCACTGGGATACACCCAGTATGCGTCGGTGATTACGGCGGTCGGCTATTGCACTTCTGGCCTAATAGGACTGGTCTTACTGGGACATCTCCTTACGTTTTGGCTCCTTTTGAAGGCAGGTATCATCAAGAAACCACACGGGTTGGGCGAGTCGGGCGTCAAAGGTAAGGATGACTTAATGTTTGTGACCAAAACGATTCAAATTGTCTTAATCGCTGAGGAGCCCCGTTGTAACAAACCTTGTGCCTCGTATGTGCTGCTTAAACACAAATCGTAGCAGGGAATTAACTGCGTAGTCATGCGCTGCACGTATTCTTAGAACACATACATACGTATTCTGTAAATATCTGTGGAAACTGGAAATATATTTATAAATATATATAAATAAATATATTATAAAAATTAATAAATAAATAAACAAATAAATAAATAAATAAATTAATTAATTAATTAATAAATAAATAAAAATATTTATTATAAAACAAATAAATATATTATAAAATATATATATATAAATTTATTTATATCTTAGTCTGATTCTGTACTGTAGCGCCGGAGTATGTAGTTGCTGCATCAGACGTTGCTAACAGGTGCGCAGTTACAGATACAGGCTATCGTCCACCAGGCATATGGGAACTTGTGCCACAAGTCTATGTGATGCTTATTGTGGACGGCGTCTTGGATCTTCTGGAATACAACTTCTTGTTACTGCGGGATATCCTTGGCTACGCGGGATGGCTGGAAGATTATGGGTCCGTGATGCTGAAGAAACGGCGTGGTTTGCCTGTTTTTCAGCTCATGTCATCAGCTGGACAGTGATTTGTATGGAAGTTTCCTGCGTTTGCTTGTTTTATGTACGGTTATCATTTTTTAATTTTTGGTCTACAGAAGTTAATGGCAAAACACAGGAGTTGTTTGTTCCTCCCGCGCGATGTTTGTCATACTTCTCTATCTGGAGAATTCATAACGTATGCTTTACGCAGATTCGTTCTTCGGGACAGCTTTTTCGTATAGAAGTCGTAAAAAGATACCGTTTCGTAATGTACATATATAGATTTAAATGATACACTATGAAATATCTAAGAAACTTTAACCCAGAAGCGACCATGCCGATTCCCTATAAGCTTTAGTACGGTACCAGGGATAGTAATCCGAATCACGAAATCTGGAATATAAAAACGTAATCCGGATCATTCTCGTTCCGGTGCTCTTCTCTGTGGCCATGGACATTTTCGCAACGCAGGGATACTGGTACTGTGCGCAGGCTGAAATTCTACCTCACAATTAGCGTTTTAGGCTTTGGGCATCAGGTTATCTATCCTCAGTTAGGAAAGAGTGCAAAAACGGAATTCCTGGACCGTGGTCTTTGTTCAACTGGCTAGCCGCAGACGGTAAGAAGGAGTTGTGGTCCGGCTTGAGTGGTGAACCGAATGTGGATCGCATACTGAGCTAGTTACGTCCAGTACGGTACAAAAAGGTCCACAGCACAACTGCATAACTACAGATTTCCATATAGTCTTTAGTCGTGTGACGTCTCTCGCTTTTCTACTTGTGACAATTTCTAGAACTGTTATCTATATGCACTTCTCACGATGGTGTTACCGGAAATAACCTTTATTGGATGCTGGCAGCACAGTGCGCACTAAGTTATGTAGAGATATGCTCTAAACGAGTTTGGCACATTGATATCAGGTTTGTAAACGCTTGTGACAACCGTAATCATCTCGTAAAGAAGGTCAGCACGGGGATGTTCGATCAACCGCGAAAAAAGTGGACTGACGTTACGAGAGCGAGCGATGCTATACCACGCGTTTGTCGAGCCACATATGACCTACTGCGCACCGGTATGGTCGGGGGCCCGGGGCCTCCGAGCAACATCGGAGAAAAGTTGAAGCGGCACAGAGACAATCTCTGGGGTCATGAACCACGAAACCAAGACATCGCCGGAAATCATGGCGGAAACAAGAATTGTTCCTGTCGAGAAGCAATGGAGAGCTTTAGACGCGGCATGGTTGTATCGAACAGCGAATTTCGCATCCGCTCATATCCTTGCGTATCTAAGAGAGCTTATAATCTTCCGGACCAGCAAAAAAGATCTCCAAAAGAAACTTCGTGTGGAAGCAAACTCCAGAACAGCAGCCGGAGAAAGAATGATTAGTTGACGTCTGCGATTACTGTACCAAAGCTTGCCTAGCGATCTCTTTTTACAGAGTTGTGGGTTTTTTGTTAGATCTACAGTGTTAAAATTCTTGTGAATTTTGTTTTGACATCTGAGATAAAAATTTTGTGCAAGATTTTTAACTACTGCCGTGCACGGTGATCTCGAGCACAGCCTGGACAGCGAAACTGCGCATGCTGTTTTCCAAACTCCAACGCGTTCTATACCATAACCAAGGAATCAGCAACGAATACCTTTATTAAGGTGAAAAAAACTTGACTTTTAAAATACGCTGCGGACATAAAAGTACATGTTGCGTGAATGCATCAGTGGTTTTAATTTGCATAGAAGCTACAAGTGCAAACGTCGTCCGTAACGAGAAATATACTGACTTTGTAATTTGTATAACGGGAACAAGTTAACAACTGCAATGGTCGAACAAGTAAGCATCTAATGTGACCGATCACTGCCCAACCGCTGACGTCAACTGAGGAACAGGCAACAAACGTGGTTTTTCCAGCGATATGGACGCGAAATCCTCCGGCCATTCTACATGGTTACGTATGTATACATATATAACAGATCTGAACCCATTTTCTTCTCAATTCACTCATAGGGATTTCACAAGATGACAAACATTCCATGAATGATGAATCTCAACCGTTGTCACTTTCGAGCCCCGGACTTTGATCAGGCAGTTCCAACAGCCAAGAATTTGCATTATTTGTGGAATCAAGACCACGGTAGAACGTGGAACTTTATAGGACAAACTTTAACCAAAAACCACAGGGTGGTACCACAAAGGGAGAATAACGAAAAAGAACATTTCCTTCAGAAGGAATACCAGTAAACTGACGGCCAGCGACATTATGTAGCCGTCGGTCAATCAAACTGGATCAACCAAAATCCGGCACACAAATTCAGTTAATTTAGAACAAAGCAAACAGTAGTCATCTCTTTCTCAAGTAATACTCGAACTTCCAAGGACTGTACCCCATCAGAATCCAGGTCCTTCCACAGTGTGCACACACCACGAGTTTTATGACATGCACGAGCATCGCGGTAGGTGAAGAGTGAAGACCTGTCTGTTTCACCCCACCTAAGGTCCTGGCGACAGGACAACATTCGTCAGTTTCCCCAGATCGCTTTCACCAGCGGACAAAATCTGTGCATAGTCTCCGCTTTTCACCAGCAGACTCTGCAGTTCCGCTGCATCCGAGGGGATACGAAGCTGCTTGAAAGGAACGACGGCTGTCACTGTGGTGCTGCTGGGTACGAAAGCCATAACAAAGCCGTATCTAAAATCGAAGCAAGCGAGATTGTCTGGAGCCAGGTAAATAATTGTTGCTGGGTACCACTTCCATGGCTCGTCTGCCTTCAGCTGTAGCAACACTTCCACGGAATCGTGCAATGTAATTTTTTTCCGAAGCTCCGGCCTACGCGGATAATGGTACACCTTGCCAAATGGCACGGCAACAGACGATTTCCCACGTTCGAAACGAACATGGAGATGGTTGTTCTTCTGTCCAAGCGCTCGTGCATGGTGCAGCAGTCCGTCGTCTGCGCGAATGACCACAGCGTTTTTGGAAGATCTAATAAGACCCAAAGGCTTGAAGGGCATTACACAGTGCTTGACACTCATTCCCACTGGTTGGACGACGGGGACATGGACTGTCTGTGGAGGCGCCTTCTAACAAAACAAAAAAGACGTTTTAGTTCATGACGGGTGACTTTACGGTCTGATGGCCAGATTCCAAGCAAACCAGAACTTCCTTTTCAGTTCACCGGAAACCTCGTGAGCAGTGTCACTGTTTACGCTAGTAATTAATGCATTGCTTCGAACTATGTGGTACCCTTTGCGTATACTGTGTTCTTTCCTTGTTGAGCGTTTTCTGAGGTTACAACTCTAATGTCGCAATGGCAGGAGCATTGCGTCGAACGCAAAAAAACCAACAGAAGACTGGATGCGGTAACTGTCACCACGCTAACGACGGGTCTCGCATTCGAAGCGACTCTAAGATACTGCGCCGTAACCACCTCATGAAGAGGCTTCGCGAACGGTAGCTCCGCTTAGTCACGCCTCCGTACTGTATCGAGATTCCCTTCGAATTCGAAACCCACTGTAAGTACAGTTGCACATTACTTCTCAATGAATATTGTCTTTTTTGAATTTGACTTTGAACAATACTGAATTTTATGAAAAATTCCGGCTGCTTGCGTGCTTACTTTATTAACGCAGCTCCTCGTTGATTCGAGCTTCTGTTGACGAATCCAGGCGTCTATTTTGTCGTTATTGGCATCGTTGTATCGAACAGACAGGGACCCGCCGAACTGCTCAGCAAAAGCACTCAGGTCTAACCACTTGATTTTTAAGGTCACTTCACATCCAGATATACTGACGCTGGAACCGGAACATCTGAGGGCTCCGCCGAACAACCTGATGAAACGGCTTGTAGGAGCAAAGGAGGGCCAAAGACTCCCTGAATTCCTCGAGACTGCTGCAGAAGTTGTGGAGCTCGCGCAAGCTCAGAGAAACTCTACAAAGTCCAACGCCAAGGAGCCGAGGGTATCCGTATTCCACGCGTATTCGCTCTAGAAGTTTCGCGCACTCCCTGACGTATGCCAGTCCAAAGAAACACGCAACTTCCATAACAATAATCCTTGTTTTTGGAGTCCACAGACTGTGCCAGTATGGAGGTTTACTGTGTAACCCGTGCAAGCGTATAATCGTTCCCGCATTCAACACGATAATTCTGTCCCATAACCTGCACACACGACGCAGTCTGGTCTGCGTCACGGTATCAAAACAATCAAACGCCTCAGCCAACAATGTCCTCGGCAGATGATTCAAGCTGAGCTCTATCGGCAGCTGACAATCCACAATGCCGTCCAATGAATCGGTGCTCTGGATCAACGACTGCGCTAATTCTAATTCACTGGGTCGGAGGCGAACTTGTTGGGCAGGAACGATGACCACAGATGTCCCTCCTATCGGGCAAGATAACACAACACGGCCGAAGTATCCTTCTCCAAAATCCGCGGTGGTGAGCGTTCCTGGAAACCACTTCCACGGTGCTCCAGTTTCTGGCTGCAGCAATACCTCGACATCATCGTTCTCTTTTTTACTTCCATTCCCTGCTTTCATACACCCATGTTCGGCGAACACCTCTTTAGAGCGAAACACGTCTCCAAAAGGAACGGTTTTTGTCTGATTTGGTCCACATTTAAAGTCGACAAGGAACCCGCTCCTTTCCTTTTGCAATAGTAATCCATAGTGAAATAAGCCGTCGCTTCCTCGGACAGACACAGCATTATCGTGCTGCACTGTGCCGGGAAAGAATGATGAGAATAATTCTCCAGAGAACGTCCCGGAAGGAGTCGCGTTTCGCCTACACTTGCAAACCAGCAATATCTTTGTTTAGAATGTGATACAACGAAGCTGACGCTAAAATAACTGCAGTTACTTATGTCAGTACCAAAAACAATACTCGCAAAACACTCATAATCATGTAAAGACAAGTCGCAGTACAACTGCAGCTTCGAAAAGCTGCGAGTGCTGTATGCATCGCCTACATACCAATCTTCCTCGTCATGAGCCCCAGCTTGATCAGAGCCATCAAGATACAAGTCATTTCCAGGAAACTTCCGCTGTCGTTTTGCATCGGATTCGCAGTTGGGAAAGTCGATGGAAACATTTTCGGCGCGATCAGGCGAACCATTCCTCTTTCGTTGGTTCCCTCTTGAGCTTCTATCTGGAACTTTTTTGCTTTCGGGATGGAAACCTTCGCTAGAGAAACCCGACATCTCGGCCTAAACAGATTTCTGCGGGAGCGGCAAGAAACTTATATGCCTAGACTAGACAAAAATTCCCCAATTAGAATTGTGAAATGTGGCGGAAGAGTTAATCACAAAATGCTTGCTGCATGTTTCAACGTTTTCTGTGGATTTGTGCAACACATGTTCAGGTAGATTCCCTGTGCGTAGCTATAACAATCGGCAGTGTGAGTACAGGCTGTACAACTGAAAGCCAGTCGCCTGCGATTGAACACGCGCGCTCGATGGTGATAGGCGGAGCAAACAGTATCGGCTACAGAATCGAGTGCAGACGTTATGGCCGGTTGTGGCTTTGTGAATCGGGTTGAAGCACTGATCTGCAGGAGGCATGGCCAAACCGTCTAATTTGCCCGAACAATTAAGAGAATCAAGAGTGAAAAGGTCTGCTCCGCCATTGACGGAAAAAAGGTATTACGCCTGCCACACCTGCAACTATCAGTACCTGGCGCGCCCGCCCATTCGGCGTTAAAAGGTTTACACGCAGGTTATATTTCGCGTCACCGAACGTTTAGTTTGTTAGTGTTGTTGCTTCAAAATTTTCAGTGAACAATCAGTGCCCTTGTCTCCTATAAATGGGAATGGGAAAACAGCGATACGAAGGTCGCAGTATACAGTTATCTTATAGCTTTTGTAACCGGAACAATATGTTGACTTATTAGCTATCTGACACCTAAATTTATCTAGCTGCACGCCGAAATATGACAAAAGACCAGAGAGTTTCAGAATCTGCCACGTTGGCACTGCTAAGCAATACTAGTGTCTTCGTTGTACGTGTAACCACTTGTGTTGCGGTAATCCCAGGATCTGAGCTTTTACTCTTGCGCTTTCCTTGTTCGGTGTCAAGAGAATCAAGTGACCTCATAGTACGGTTCCGCCCAACACTACCCTCACGAGCATTCTTTTGTTCCATTTTCGTCTCAGGTTTGGGCGTTTTGTTAGGAACTGCCTATCATACAGTACTTGATCCGATTAAAGTGCTAATCCGACTGATGTAAACAAAACAAAATTATATCACTGCAATAATGGATCTCGAAACTCAAAAACCATTCCTTTCGCCATAGCAAAGTCAAAATGTCAAACTATACATGATATGACATCCGAAACGAAACAATAGTTGACAATGCATGTACTGCTGCTATGCGGATGTACGAGCGATTTGGCGGAAAGTTACCCAAGGGGGTTTCACCTATAGTTTTATCTGTCCAGGGGTACCTCTACCATACACATAAAATGGTGACTGTATCTGCAGAAGCGGCGGCGCAGGTAGTCAAATTTGATGTTATTCTAAATATGATATTTACCGGAATTCACTGAATTCAGGCATTAACTGCCGCATCACTAACGGTGATAACAGGTACTTAAATATCGTCACGCAAATAAGGAGTTTGACCGAAATTCAAAAAAAACGGCAGAATTTTAACGCATAATGTGCATGTGATTTTCAGGTTTACAGAGAAAGTGCAGTATCAAAACGACATTGTTCAGTTTCATATAAAGTATACTGGCGCCTTCTTTAACTGTGACAAAAACATGATTCCGTGCAGGATTACAAGGCGTAGGTCGCCATAGTTCCCTATCAACAGCTGGAGTATTTTAATGTTGACCAAACAGTATAACAGCCATAATTAACGCAGGTACTTTCAGGCTGTCAGCCAAGAACGACATGGTCCGTCGCAGCGTGGCAGACTGTCCATATTTTACACATCGTAGTTTGTGTTACATTGCTGACAATGCTGAGGAAAATTAACCGCGAACCGCAATTTCTGGACCCTGTTCCTAGTCCGGAAAAGGGAATGAAAGATTTATTTGCCTTCGAACTAATTGGTTTCCTTGTCTGGGGTGGAGCTTTCGTGATGGACCTAGGTAACAGAATCCCTCTTCATGCTTACCGCTACACGTGGATATCACTGGGATACACGCAGTGTGCGTCGATGATTACTGCGGTCGGCTATTGCACATCCGCTCTAACTGGACTGGTATTACTGGGCCATATCCTTACTTTTCGGTTCCTCTGGACGGTAGATATCACTGAGCATCCGTACGAGTGGGACGTCGAAGGTGAGATTTGTACACACAAAATATTAGAAGCCGTAGTCGTTGAGAAGTTACGTTGCAGCAAACCTGCTGTCGATAAAGAGTTCAGTGACGGTTTTTCACTGAAGTGTGACCGCTCATAGGTGTTGTTTAAACAGGCGTTGAATCATAGCAGGGATTTAACTGCGTAGTGAGCGTTGTACGCATTTCTTAGCGGAAGTAAGTATTTTTGGAAACCAGCAACACTGTACGGGTTTATATCTGTAGTGTAATGCCGTAATACTTTCTTTACCATACATTGCTGACAAGTGAACATTTACAGGCATTCCACAATGGCTGCTGGTGCCACATATCTATATGGTGCTTACTGTGGACACCGTCCTGGATCTTCTGTATTACAACGAAGACTTGTTGTGGGATATGCTTGACCACGTAGAATGGCTGGAGGATTATGTGTCCGTAATACTGGAGAAACGGCGCTGTATGCCTGTTTTGCAGCTGATGTCATCAGCTGTACAGTGATTTGTTTAGATTCTTTAGAAGTTTACTGCTTTCGCTCGTTTACATATTGATATCGTTACCATTTTTAATTGTTGATCGACAGAACACTGCAGCTGTTTGCTCATCCCGCGATTCTTACTATACGATTCTTACTGTACTTCTCTATGGGAAGAGTTCAACAACCAAAATGTCGCGGTTTATGCAGATCCGTTTTTCTGGACAGTTTTGCTACAATGTACATGTCGTGACACGGTCAAATATGAAATGTCTAAGAATCTCCATCCCAAAAGCGTTTGTCCTCAACTCCTGTATTCGACAGCTTAAAAATCCCTCACAAGTCACCGCATGCGACCATACGATCGTTTGTTGTCAAACTGAACCTGAAAATTACTCCTGTTTCTTCTGTTTATCGCTGCCGTTTTCGAGCCAGTTTATATTCCGAGCAGAAAATAATAAAAGTATATTTCAACGGTGCTTCTCCCGATTTCTTGCGGAAACTTGGACGTACTTCCAACAGCGTCCGCTACGGTTTAAAAGGTATCTCATGACTAACAATACATTATACATTACGTATGGTACCCTGTCAGGCCTATCTGTAAGTAGCTTGCAACTTCATAGCTTGCATACGCATAATTGATTAAACTATTCATACAACTGCAGTGGCGTTAGTCGTAACTTGACCTTCGCGAGATTTCCCGGAACGGTTAGTCAAGAGGATCTAAAAAAACGAAAACTTTTGTTGCATTGTTAAAAATCCTGTGAGTTGAGTTTTCTCTACAGCCGCTCAACAGCAAAGACGCACACGTATGCAAGTGCAGTCAAAACGTACGAAGCAGAGCTAAACATTGTTAAACACTCAGTAGTTCACATGAAGCGTATTTTCCACATTGCAAAAACTGGAAATCTGTTTTCCCTACGCGCGGTTTTTTTATTTCCAGTCCTCTCCAACAGTAATCACAATGACGAATGTTTTGCAGTTGATCAAATTTAGTGCTGCCTTGAATATGATATTTGGTGGAATTCAGGTTACAATTACCCTTGTACTAACGGTAATACCAGGTACGTACGTCTCTAGATTCATACATTTCTACGTCTCAGTTTCACGGAATCGAACTCCTTTTTTATCTTTCGAGATGTTAGAATCTGATCAGTTCAAGTCTAAAGGCACTTAGTCAAGGATTTACAAATCGAAGAGTTTGTGTTAAAATTCGTGATCTGGAATTTTTTATCGATTTTTAAAATTTTTGGAAACTGTGATTGCAGGTGGCGCATATGTATATTACGGCATATATTCATTAAGAGTTGTGAAACGTAATGGACGTGTGGGTTAAATTCCAGTTACAATGGAACTCAGTTTCAGTGGCAATGCAATGCCCTAATGGGAAGCTATACAACAGGCAAAGGTTAACCGTTACAAAACCGACCGAGATTTTCATACAGGTGCCAACAAGAAATTATGTGGAACACACTGTCAGTCTACTGTTTTGATAAACGAGGACAACGTCTGTAAAGGGACTCATCATAAAAATCCTCGACCACATTATTTTACTCTTAGCAACCGTTTTCAAGCAAAGAGATAAAAGAACGTTAACAGTTCGCGTAGATTGGTATTGCACACAAAAGTGCACTTATAATTAAAAAAACGAACTCAGAAAATATCCCTGAATAATAGGTAGTTTAAATGAGTCAAGAGGTCCAAATCAAATCACCCTTTTACGTGCGGAATGTTACGGAAGGGTAAGCACACCTGAAGAAGCCGCAGGACGTTTTCTCTTATATATTTACGTTCAATAATTCGGGCTGCTTTGTGGGTGTAAAACTACTGTCATTAAAGGAGTACTAATTTTTGGGGAAGATATGAAAAAGCTCTTGGCAGCTCGTTCGTTTTCTGATGAAAATATTTGTTTTAAAGGATTTTGCCGAACAGTGCAGTAATGTGCAGGGATTCGTGGGTGGCCCAAAACAGAGTCAAATTACAGATACAAATAATTTACAAATTACCATTTTAACATACAACCCAACAAACTAAGGCTAACCTTTCCGAATTCTTACATGTTCGATACACGATGCGTAGATACCCGATAACTGCTTTCAAACCGTGCCGCATATAAAAGTGCAATAAGTGAATATTAGTCTGACTAAAACTACAGTAAAAAAGTGGTACGTTACTATCGAACACGTCGGTTACAACACTACGAGCGTCATCCAGTGTTGTGTTCATTAAAATCTTCAAATTTAAGAAACTTCCGAACCATTCATGACTTCTAGCCGATTTTTGACGTCAGCTTGGTGATCACGCAACAATCCACATTTCCGTAAACAACACAACGCTGTCGAAACGCAAGTTTATGATGCATTTCAAATCTTTTAATATATCCGTTGTTTATTAGCATCGCAATAATTATATGTTCATATGTTATTATTGTAAACATGTTACCATGTTAGCTTGGCGTTTAATAGCGGCAAACTCTAACGATATTTGTGGCGCAAAACACACGCGATCTTCTGATACCTTTCTTGAATCACTATACTATCACTGCCACCAAAACCATGGCCACATCGTATCATTCGTATCTTACTCAAATATTATAGCTGTTTCTTTTCGCCAGATACCGTCTGAGAGATTCGAAAACTTCGAAAATTCCAAAATCTCTAGCATTTCAAACACAGATGGGTTGCGCGCAAGCGCAACCCGCACTTGTAAATTAATAAGGATTCGAAACATATCGCAGTAACAATGTCCGGCAGGTTAGCTTTAGCGGCAAATTGAATAGTACGTGCAGCATGTACCAATACTGTATGCTGGATGAATAAAGTGTTCCTGCAAGTCTCTGCAAGTCAATAACGAAAACAACATAGAAACTGCCTTTATTTTTGAAACCCGATCAAAGTATGCTTCTATGAGGCAGCCCATAAATGTAGGTTGCAATCAGATTACTGTGTAAGGTGTCTTTAACATCCAGGTGTCCGATACATTCGTCAAGAACCAGCGATATGGTCCATCGCGGTTTGGCCAGTGTGTCATTTGCTGTTCACTGTGATTGGCGTAATAGCCCTGCTGCTGGCGATTGAAATTTACCGTCATCCGGAAATGGTGCTGGATGATTTTGATCCCAGTTTGGAAGTGTGGCCGAGCGATTTGGTGGATTGTCGCATCTTCCAGTTTCCTGCTCTGGATGTTGTTTGCTAGCATAAATCTGATTCACGACTGGGCGTTTCGTGTTTACCATTCTTTGTGCATATCACTGGGATACATGTGGTGTGCGTCGATGATAACTGCGGTCGACTATTGCGTCCTTGTCCTGGCTGGGTTGTTCCTAATGGGACATGTCCGTAGTTTTTGGGTACTCTGGACGCTGTGTACCTTCGAAGATCCATATGAATTTTTTTACACTGCAGGTAAAGATACTCATGCCTGATACCTTACACGTAAACATTTTTGACCCGGAGTTACAGATAAATACGCGCTTCATATCAATATGATCTACTAAATATGGTGAGTACTGGGCCATTTTTAAAAAAATACCAAACTTAAACAGTGGAAAGTTATGAATTTTCGAAGTTAAGTTGGCTAAACATAGCGTCTGCCAAGATTACGATCTTGATGCGATTTTCGTAGACCGCTATGTTAAGCATTAAGAACTTTCAAAAATTCATGACTTTTGACTGTTTAAGTTTGGTATTTTTTTTTAAAATTGCTCAATACTCACCATATTTAGCAGATCATATTGATATGAAACGCGTATTTATTTGTAACTCCGGGTCAAAAATGCTTACTTGTTAGATGTTGTTGTAACTTGTAACCAGTTATAACAACGTTTCGCCATCCGCATACTGTTCCACTTCTGTTTCCAAAAAATTCCCGTTAAACATGCATACTTCCAGTTTACCACCAACTACCAACAATCTGTGAAAACGGAGGGTCTAACCCGTTGATTCGCAAAACTGATTTACGTAGAAATGTGCATTCTGTATTGTAACCGCGTAGAATTACGAAAGTGCAGTTGATAAAATTTGACATTAATTTGTTTGGTACCGAATAATTACGGTTACGTAACCTGCTTGAGTAACAGGTATCCCAGGATGGCTAGTAGTGCCACATGCCTGCGCGGTGGTTATTGGCGACGCCGTCCTGGACCTTCTGTACTACAACGAAGACTTGCTGTGGGATATACTTAACAACGTAGAATGGCTGGAGGAATTCGCGTCCATATCGCTGAAAAACCGACGTTTTTTGCCTGTTCTTCAACTGACGTCATCGGTTGGACAATGATCGGTCACATCGGATGCTTTCTTGTTTCGACCATTGAAGTTGTTAACTTATTCCCGTTGATACAAAGTCAAGCATTATTCATTAAGTACGACGTTTGCAACTTGTAGCTGCTTCTGTGAGAACTACAGTACATCACTGATGCATTCACGCAACCTGTACTGTATGTCCGCAGTGTATTTCAAAATTTTGTATTGTTCACCTTATTAAAGTATTCGTTGCTAATTCGTTGGTTATGTTGAACAACGCATTGGAGTTTGGAAAATAGCATGAGCAGTTTCGCTGTGCTGGAGATCAAAGTGCACGGCAGTAGTTAAAAATCTTGCACAACATTTCTATCTTAAATGGGTATGCGCCACATACAATGTATCATCGAATACTCTCAAGAATTGGCATTCTTCTATGTAACAGGTAAACCTTGGGAAAACAGGACGCCAAAGAAAATAAATTGGCTTTTTAGACATTTTGCCCCGTTTTAAACATCAAAACTGGAGGCTGAACCTGTTGTCTACGCCTTTACTGACTAACTGAACGTTCGCTGACGTGTAAGAAAGAATTTAACAAGCGCGGTCAAAGTGAACTGAGGCCGCGAGCGAATGGGCGGGCGGGCTAGCTA
>JAQGAU010003264.1:0-13581 GCA_034698045.1 Paramacrobiotus richtersi
GCCAGTAGTTCTTCGCAGGCATGTAGCAATCCCATCAGCTCGTATTTGTCGGCCATAATCAGCACTTTCTCCACGTTACCCATGTTGATCTGGTGCATACTACAGCCGTACACGTAATTCAGCATAATCTCCGTGGTTTCCCGATCAATATCGACCATTACACAGCGCGATTCCTTGTGCTCCACCGAGCCCTCCTTCAACATGGCGGCGAAGACGGCCGAATGTGCCATGAGAATCCAGCGGCAAGTGAAGAACTCCTTTCCATCACTGGACTGCAGGGTGAAATCCAGATCGGGGGACGGGCGTTGCTGTTGTGCAGTGAACCAGGTCAGCAGGCGATTAGCAAAGTCCTGGTAATCTTTTCCTGCAGTCAGTACCACGGTCTGGGGAATTTGGATGCTGCGGGCTGGCTTGAAGACGACGACATCCATGGATATCGTGATGCAGTCATCTGTCAGTAGGCCAGGCTTGCTTTGCGAGCCGAACAGGTCGTCGTGACTGACTGCGTCATTCCAACCTCAGTTGTCGGCAGCTGATGAGAACGTTCGGCTTCTCGGCGTATGGCTCCAGATTTCCAGTCCACCCGCCGTTTCGGTTGTCACTCTGCAGAAACGCAACATTATGGTTTCTGCTTGTAGTCGGACCTATGTACATAGCTCAATGAGCCTTCGTTTCAAGCAGCATTTAAAATAAAATTAAGTATTAACGCAAAAGGAATCCAGAGTTCTCCCCCCTCCCCCTAGCAATGCAGCTAGACCCCTCATAGCCACATTATAGGGGGGAAAGGTTCGAGACTCAACAAGCTAATTAGCAAGTAATTAGCAGGTAATTACCAGTTAGCAGAAGTCTGTATAATTAGTGTGCCGTTGTCACCCATACCGTGTGCTGAATTCCACGGGAACTGTTCGTCCGTCGCTGTAGCCACCCGATTCCGATTCCGTATCCGAAAGTATCAAGTACACCGAAAGGAATTTCTTCTCGATATCGTTGTCGGTCCGCTGGAAACATGGTCTAACACGAATGCACCAACGTCCTTCGAAGTCATCCTTCATTCCCAGTTCTGCCATAGTAATTCCAGGGCCGTACATGCGGTCCGTCTGGTTCCGGAACGTTTCAAAATTCTCAATGGCCCATTCCAGAGTGAAGCGCACACTTTCCCGACGCGTACGATACTTAATCGATGTGTTTGAATGCGAAGCAAATGTCATTTTTGAAACATAACCAACGAAATTCGCTCGGATATACAGACTAATGCAGTACTGGTCAGGCTAAACTGTAATGTGACTGGATGAGAATGAGGAAAACCTGTCTGAAAAATGTTCCTGTTAGGCAAATGAAAATGTGGACAAGTAATTTTTCCTCAGAATCCTGATACGGTACGTCGACGGGCCACGACAGGTATTTTTAATGATACGGTTTGCCGTATCTTCGATAAGCCCAACCCCCATTTCAGTCATTGCCATTTCACGGCACTTTTTTCCTTTCAAATTTGAGCAAGTTGTACAAAGTTCCCTAAGCCGGGATTTCACTTTTTGAACACTCCAAAGAGATAGAATCTGTAGGATCTTTGTGACTTTGGTCTTTGTTCATGGCCCTGGAAAAATGACCTGGCTTATCAGAATTGGTAATTCGCAAAAATTATTATTATTCGATCGCGATGATACCGTCATCATGGGGGCAGTTCATGTTCCTGCTCCTTAATGTTAGCGCACCCGGAGCATGCCCAACATTTCTGGAAAGTTACTGACCATGCTGACGAAAACGCTAAGAGATATCTGCGCGATGCATTATAGCTAGTACGCTATGGTTACACGGCTACGTTACGTGCTGTTATGAAAATGCGGATTCGGAACAAATGTCCGGTACCGCACCACTAGTAAATTTAAAATGCTTTGCGGTGCAAAGAACATATTACGTCAGCCGAAAATAAATAAATTCCCGAAATCAAGTCATTTTTATAATTTGTTGTTTATTTATTTTTCTAACAAACGAAAATGAAATTAATGACGTGTTTGACTTTTTTACCAACTGTTTTTTCAACATGTCACCTTTCGACTTTTTTCGCAATCGTTCCGCAGGCAAACTAGACAACAAACATCGCCGCTCTTTATGAAAGAATAAAAAAAACTTCCGATTTTTTAATTTGTTTGCTTATTTTAATTTAATTTTAATCTACGTTCCAAAACTCGAAAAGGGAAATGTTCTACCATCATTATCGTATATAACAAACTAATGTGCGAGCATTGGTTTTACACACTAAAACAGAACATCTAGTAGTGACACTGTCAGCTACATCACAATTACATTACATTACACGCGATACATTACAAACGATAAAAAAGATCAAACATAAGGATAACAGCACACTTGCTATATAAATAAAGCAACGCAAAAACAATAAGATGCGTATGGTTACCAGACGAATTTACGACTACTCGAATAGGGAAACGTCTAGAGAAATATGAAGCAGAGCTGAACATTTCCGCAGCGGGCGGTCAACAGAGCACACAGGAAGATGGTCGAGACTGGGTAAACGCGATGCTGTACTGGTCACTGGACCAAAAATCAATGCTTTGTGTTTTTTCTCCAGTAAATTCGCTCCCACAGAACACAAAACAACAGTGCCGGTGTCAGTGTTCGTGACCACTGCTATTGCCAAGTTATTGCATAAATTGTAAAAGTGGTGTGTGTGAATAATCGAGACTCTTTGTTCGTTTTTACTGCCGAGTTTTGGCGACATTCGACCCAGTCCAATGCTCACTTCTAATGGTACGAAAGCAGTTTTAGCAAAAATCTAAGTAAACCTTCGTAGCTATAGGTAAAATACTGAAACTGTACAATTAACAGCATCCAGTTTTTGTTGATTTAAAAGGAGTTACAAGGGTTACGCCCATGTTTGCTTACTGCAAATTAGAACAATTGTTGTTCACTGTACAATAATTGCTATCTGTAGAACAATAAACTGAGAACCATTTCCATTACCGGTACGGTATACATCTTGCGTGTCACTCTCAGCTTCGTGACCGACGATAGATTTTGTAGGAGAGATTTCCGTTTCATACCAGCACTTTTGATGAATTATGAAAGATGTACGGATTTCAGATTTAGTTTTAATTTTTCCACGACCTTCTCCACACTGTACACAGGACAACGCGCAAAACATGTGATGCAAAATGTGTAAGCAAATGAAACTTTATAATATTATGCTCATTTTTAGGGGTTAAAATAACAGAATCTATTCCGTGCTTAAGGGAATAACTATCCCGACAAAGTGATCTTGGCAGATCTGATTGGAGTTGTTTCGCGTATAAACTTGGCTGTTCTGCTTTTCTAGTGTTGCTGTACATTGATTACTCTAGCTAACAAACATTTTCTCACTGAGCCAAACCGGCGCGTTCATTTTAAAATGCATTTTAAACTTCAAAACTTTGGTACCATTATAGTGGAATTGCGCAAGCATATTTCTCAGTCTGAAAATAGTATGGCATGTACAATTGCATTACCCGGCACCTTAAATGGGCTTTTTTTGAAAAACAAATTTTAAACCAAGTTATTACAAAAAAAACGTTTTTTGAAAACATTTTTTTGCAATAACTTAGTTCAAAAATTTTTTTCGAACAAAGCCCATTTAAAGAACCGAGTAATACAATTGTGTATGCGATACCATTTTCAAAATAAAAAAGATGCATGCGCAGTTCCGACAAAATGGTACAAAAGTTTTAAAGTTTAAAATGCATTTTAAAATGAACGCGTCGGTTGGGGTCACTGAAAAAATGATTTCGAGCTAATGCAATCAACGTGCAACAACATCAAAAACTCAAAGCAGTCATGTTTATTTCCAAAGCAACAAAAAACGAACCTGCGCAAAGCCACTTTCTTGAAAACAGTATGGCCTTAATACAAAAGAACACACCATCGTTTGCCAGCATTTAAATACAGCAGCAAATTAAAACCTGTTCAGCATCGACAAAAAACTGATAGTGACCTGTACGTAAGCGAACACGAGCAAAACAAAGTTTACAGTCAAGTACCATATAAAACAGCTAACAGTAGGTAAATGCTCAGGTATGGCAGTAACTTTGGATGCAAACATTAAAGCCGACGCATGATTAGCAGGGTCAAGCAAATTCGCTGGTCCGTGCCACAACACAAGCTAAAGGACAGACCGGCTGGGTATATTTCGCGTCCAGCACCACAATCTCCCACCGATCCCTTTCTTCGTCGTAGACCTCCATCAGTGTTACAGGCGTGTTGTCCTCGGACAGACCGCCCGCAACATGTAGACGGCTATTTAGAACAAAACAGCAGTGACTACGGCGACATAGTTTTAGCTGGGCGATGAGGTGCCAGGTATTGGACGCGATATCAAAACGTTCACCAATCGACGTCGTGGTTCGAATATCACTGTCCGGTCTACCTCCTATAACATCACTGTCCGGTCTACCTCCTATGGCGTAAATGCAGCCATTGTGAGCTGTGATGCTCAGTTCTCTACGGTCATAATTCATCGGCGCACAGTCTGTCCATTTCTTAGTGACGGTAGAAAACCGACACATCCGGTTGAATTCGCAGTCCTTCCGCTCAGACGAGACCCAAGGTCTGTCACAAACGATGCGAATACGATCTTTGTCCTTGTATGTTTGATTCTCAACGCCTTCTGCTTGAACTTGACCGCAGAGATACACATCGGTGCCCCATACGTCCCAGCCGGTCACGATCCTGCGAAAAAATAAACTCGCGTTTCAGATAGAGTTGCATGCATACAGATATGTACAGGATTGCAGATGCAAGGGAATGAAATTCAATGAACAGGTACCAAGTGCATGCAACATTAGCTAGTTTCTCCATAAGGATTGACTCTTCGAACATTCACTGCACGTATTCCTGGATCACAGGCAGCACACGAACAAATAAGCTTAATGTCATTATTGTGTCTTGCTTATACATACAGTTTGCCTTACCCTGCTTGATCCGGCAAAGGGAGCTCGCTCCGCAAGTACAAGTCGGCTCCAAAGGCCCGAAAATGATTTTCAACCAGCACATAAACTAGACCACCACAAACCAGAGGACGCAGTGCAGGGTCACATGGTAACGAGGTTGGCATAAACTTCACACGATGCATCTTCTTCAGCTCCCAGATAGTCGGCTCTAAAACACCTATTGCTTCGACGTCAGGAGTGCACATGTAGATCTTTCCGTTCATGTAGATCATCCGGCAATCCGTCCTAGTACCTGCGGCTACGTTTACACTGAGACGCCTTGAAATGATGCTACTGTTCTGCCAGCGATAGAACTGCAACGCCATTTCACTAAGAAAAATGACCACCTCCTGGAAGTGGCGCAGTGGACTTGAAACATTGCAGTTTGTAGCGCAGGCGGCTATTTGTAGACACCGAAGTTCCGTGGTTCTGGTAAACGGTGGTAAACACTCTTGTAGAAGTTGTGTGACAATATGTGGCAGCGGTTCCTCCGCTATCACTAACAATGTTTCAACGAAATCAGTTGGAACGAATTCCCAGCGGATCTCTTGCAGCAAACAAGACAGAACATCCTGAGTCCAACGTGCGTTGCGATGACCTTTGCACCATGACAGTGTCGTCCAGAAGCAATGCAATCGTAAGTTGGCATCATTATCATTTTTTATACTATTTTCAGCTAGTGTTTTGATTACATTCATTTAAATCGTTTAAAGATGGAAGAATACCCAGCTGATAAGTCACGGTTCTATTTTTGCGCAAGTCGCCTTTGTTTTGCAATCGGGTAAACTGCATTTATAAAAAAGCTGCAGGTTCAAATAACATCCAAGTCAAATGGCTATGCATTTTCGAAATCTTTGACTGTATTAACTGTTAACATGGCGGTCTATGGAAAGAGTTTCCATGACACATCAAATGATCAGTAAATTTAGAACAACATATCAAGCGTATTTTTATATTTTTGAGAAGATCCGGTTTTGGAAAATCTACTCTTCAATCAGTTTTGGTCATACATTGCGTTAAAAACCAAAGCCCAATAAACCTGCTCGGAAGAATTTTTAAATCGGACACGGAGATTCTCTTCAAACGGGAACAATTAATCGACCGAAGCGAAGGTCCTCTTTAAAGGTTCAGTGAAACTGCGCTACGTGTTGAAGTAGCGGGCGGTCGCGCTAATATCAGAAACAATACGGCAACCGCCCCGGGGCGACGTTTACCTGGGCAAAAGACCACGTAGTAGCCTCCTCGGGGCGGTTGCACTGTTTTCGCTAATATTAGCGCGACCGCCCTCTGCTTTGCCAAGTAGCTGGGCCGAAATTTTTTTACGAATTTCGAAAATCGGACGCGGACGTTTTGTCAAGAAAAATGCGGGGAATCCGAATATGAAGTCAGAAAAAATCTATCTATCACCAGTAAAAAGTTATCGAATTTTAAAAACTGGGCAGATACCCTCAATAAGCCTCTGAGTGAAACAGCATTTCGAGGTGTCTGCCGGATACACTTTCGTAGAGGTAGTGATCTGTTAACTTTTCGCTTCAGCAAACAACATGCTGTGGTCGGAGATGTCTACACAGAAGAGACAGTGAAAAGATCCCAGCAAATCACCCAAAATGTAGGTAACGCGTTTTGTGAAGATGACACTGTAGTACTGTTTGTGAAGGGAATAAATATGTATGCACGGTAACATCAAATTAAGACCATTGTCCGCCCATTGTTATAACTATTAGCGAAATCAAGACCGCCGCGCACCTGTAACCGTCGAACAAAGGTGCTTTATTGTTTCTAATAACCTGAAAATGGATACACAGTGTCCAGAAATCCGTTTGTGCGCGCAACGTCCGGTTATTGAGCAACATCGGCGAGAAGTTTAAATACGTTTTGTTCTCAGACTGTTCGCGTTTCATCCAAACCTCATGAAACTTTCATGATAAATACACATATATACACTATGATGGTCGTTCTGACACAGAATTAGTCCGGAATTATGTTTGCGGAATTTTTGAAATGAATTAGAAATTTTTCGAAATTCATTTTAAAATTTCAAAAGCTTACCTCAGAGCTGAAAGTGGTTCAGAACGATCATTACATATGTGCGCATTTAGTTTCCAGAAGTTTGGGCAGAACGTTGAATTATTTGAGAAGGAAATTATTTAAACTTTTCACCGGTGTTGCGCAATAACCGGACGTTGCGCGCACAAACGGATTTCTAGACACTGTATATCCATGTTCTGGTTACTAAAAACAATCATACACCTTGGCTTAACGGTTAAGGTGCGCAGCTGTCTTGTTTTCACTAATAGTTATCATGATGGGTGGAAAATGGCCTTAAGCAGTTGCATACGCAGGTAAGTGAAACAGCATACCTTAAGCAACTGCAGCTCTGATTCAATTTCTAAAGGTCCTCCTGCAGTAATACGGACCAGTTCCTTAACGGAACATCGCTGGAAGTCCGCCGAAGCCGCAAAATAACCAAAATTGGAGCGCAGTTTATTCACAATCAGGTCCTCCAGGCACGGCGCTCCTAAATCAGCCACGGCATTCCAGAGTTCGTAAGCATTTTCGCGGCAAAGACTGTCTTTCACAGTGACCTCAACCCAGTCAATAGGTTTACGCATGTCCAGAAATTGCGCCACGCGGAGTACCTGCCTGATATCAGATTTGTCGATCCTCAAATTGCTGTTATTCATGCACCCCTGCAACACCCGATGGACCCATTCACTGTCCATGGTTTCCGGATGTGTGATGACAATGAAATGGAAGTGGCTGGAATAATCCTTTACCATGGATTCGAAAAACTTTGAGGTTTTTGCCAAACGGACCAGAGTCTGAACTCGGACATTGTGCAGACGAATCGTCCCAATTGCTAGTGTGACAGGCCGTTCAGATTTCAAGATATTGCTGCCGTTATCATTAACGGGTAGCTTTCTTTTTCTGGATGCCATATTTATGCCGAGCACTTTTAATTTCACTAATATATCTTAACGCCCCAAGTTTATGAACGTCAAAACCGATTACTAACCAAAGTACGATCTTCCTTGGTATGATATATGATGCCCAAGTTGTGCACGGAACAAAACTCTTTAGAAAGAACCGTACTGACTGACAGGGACTAAATTAACCGCGCAACCCAGATAAATAAATGTAATAGGTTTCGATATGTTCTAAGTTGGCACAAATCCGTATCTTGGAAGACCCCAGTACTGTAAAGTATCACTTCTACGCGGATCTTGCCGCGGATGCACATAAATTGCTACAGGTACGTCGTGGTATCCTTTCATGACTGAGTACAGTTCTTCTTATACTCTCTCCGCCACGCCGTGAACCATACCAAGTGCAAGAGTATACGTGCTTCTCGTACATAAATACAGCCGCCTTTGTTGTAGCACTCGTGGCGACAAGTACTTGTGTTTCCAAAATTAGTTAACTAAGTGGGTGGCGGCAGAAAGGTCACGCATGAAAACAATCTGGTCCTGATTTTGGGCTGTTTGATCTGATTCGCCTGTTTGGAACGTGATCAAAGCTCTTGGATGTGCTCATTTAAGGCTACGTTGCAATAGGCACTCCGTTTGGAAACCGTGTTTTGAGGCGATTCTGGGCGTGAAATTTGAAAGTTGTAATGCTCTGAAATCATCACTACTTTTCGCTTTTCCTCTCCACCAGATTGAAATACGATTTTTTTTCGATGGCACACTGTTGCATTTTTGAGTGGTGGTTTAGTTGCGCATTGGCCATTGCACACAGCCGACCGAAATAAATGAAAACATCACGAACAACGCATGATGATCGAACTGATATTCATAGCATATTCTTTCTCGAGAAACGCTTGTTCCCGGGTAACAGCTGATCCTTGATTCGTCAATGTATTCATGTTCCACTAAACAACCGCACAAGTTCGAGATGTGCGCAGTTGCATCCTTTACTGACGCATCACCTTATGATCTCATACCTTTTACGTACTTCCAGCAAATCTGCCACTTTCTCGAACACTTAATTTCGGCGATATGCACGTTGCTCCGGCGCTACGTGGAAGAAGAAACAAATGTTTTCTGATCCCAGAAAATGACTTTATACCCACAAACTGTTACTATTATATAAAAACTTTTAGAAGTATCACGAAGAAACAGGGTTGATTTACAAATTCGAATTTATTATAGTACTAACAGAATGCGGTATCGGCCATCTTCTTGTGCCGTCAACTTCAACAAAATTTCGGAAAATCGGTAAGCAAATGGAAGAATACTCAAGCTGTGTTATGCACTACAACCGCTGTGAAACTGCAACATAGGTAGCTAACAGTTTCTCCACCATCAGCGAGGTTACTTGATATAAAATTGCGTTATGCATTAAGTATAAACGCTATCCTTGCCGTCTTTTTGATCACATTCTTTGTGAAAGAAAGCTAGCACATGAACGAGAACGAACCACAGATGTCGAATTACAATAATATTATGTCAAAAAAACTACGTACTTTCTGTAAATCACGATCACAGAAAACGGTGAAGGTTTAAAAATTCTCGTGGCCTGATGGATATGGAACGCATTGCAGAATCTCTAACGAGATAAGCTCAAGCATGGGAATGTGGTACGCTAATACCAGTTTATGGTTTTCGAAAGGTCACTCCAAATGCAAGCTGTTATTATAATGGAGCGGTGTACCGTGGAGCAGTGAGCTGCGATTTCAACAACTTGACAGCATGTTATTATACAGTCTTGCTTCAGTCGATAAGGTCAACGTATATGCTTTTCTCCTGACTGTGAGTCGTTTATGTTAATAAATAAACCGTCTGAAAGCACTCACGATTATTCGTTGTGGATAAATCACTAAAACAGACATAGCGATTCTCTTGGTAAACTGAATAATTCTGGACGTTTGCAGGGTAACACGGACTTCAAGATGTTGTTGTCGCTTTTATGCTACCTCAACAACTAGCTTCGAATTACTGTAGGTATCTGAACTGGGTTACATCATACGTCATTAATGTACTACGAGTGTATTTATCGTGGGAAGCCGCGCAGAGCTACTGGAAGATTGGAGCCCGGACTTCTGCGCAGTTAACCATCGATACGGATTGTTAAGTCTAGAGGTATAGACGACAATTAGGTAGAAGTATACATAAATGTGAAATTAAACGTTTAGCAGTGCATTACTACGCAGCATGTTCGGTGCTGTGGCGGACGAGGAAGTAAAAAACAGTTTCTCTGAGTACCATGCAGAGAGCCCTCGCTTCGGTTCGGTCGAAAAAATAAGGCTTTGATATGGCACATCGTAGCACGTAAACTTGTTCTATTCAAAGTATGTAAAACCGAGTATATGTGCACGCAACAGGTTTAATAGATTGTTAAGCTATGTTCATTGACCACGAGATAAGAATAATGACTAACATCAACGAAAGAAATACGTCTTTTGTTCCGGAAACCGATAATGCAGTACGTACATGGGAGTTCCTAATTATCCCGGAAAATGTTCTACAAAATGGAATAACAGAAACACAAAACAATGATTACAGGAAACATGTTCTCTACGACTTACAAGTTAGTTAGATACGTGCAGGAACACCTTATTTACATTATTTTACTTTTGACCAATATATACAGTAACTACGGTTACGACTCGAAGCCACTCATTTGGCAATATTATGATTAGGCTTTATTTATTTGGGCGCGATGTTATGCACCGAACGTTATACGTTGGACAAACCCGATAAGTGGCAGGTTCAAACATGAACAGCATCGTTAAAGAATACGAGTAAACATAGAAGCAATCAAAAGCTGCTTTCTCTGAGCGGTATTCACTTGCCTAAGACCCCAGAAGCAACACCAACAGAAGCGTTTAACAGTTGTTGAACGTACAGTACATTTACACTTGGAGCTAAGTATAGATGACCTTCGCTCCGCTCCGTTCCGGTCGAACATAGGTCACGAATACCATTGCATCGACAATGTATGCCAAGTCTGCAGTGGAAATAATTTGCTGTTCGTTGTTTTAGCTGGACAGGTAAACACAGGCGTAGACGTAGCGACTCTTGGGAAAACACAAACTTCGGTGCTGTGTGTGCGAAAACTGTTTTTTGCGAAGAAGGCTTGCTTATGCAGTGCATATGAGATCAGATGTGGCATTACTGTACGCGATCGCTGAAATGGCACGCAGAGTAGTGTATTCGGTAACATGCGCGTCGAATATTCCTGCTCTGCCTATACGCACTCATCACACTGCCAGTCCCGCTGGGGTGTTGTATGCGGTAGGGCAAATTTTCGTGCCATTTCATCGATCGCGTACAGTACTTACGCACGCATGGTTCGCCAACCATTGCTTTGTACATTTAGAAGCGAACCAACGACTGGGTCGAATGTCGTCAAAACTCGTCCGCAAAAAAGTGGTCAATACGGAAACGGAAAAAACGTCTATAATATGATATTTTTATTTTCAGTCTGGACTTTGTACAGAGAGTGTTTTCGCCAAGTTGAAACACTTTTTTCAACGTGTTACAAACAACCAGCCGTTCCATATTTTCGCCTCTTTGGACCTTTGTTGGGAAGCCCATTTTATTGGCTCCATACTAGCATAACTTGGTCAGGATCCGTGAAAACTGTGAATTATGGCGAATTTTCAAATCATGGACACCAGCAAACGCACGGCACCGGGAAGCACTAGTTTCACTGCGGACAGTTTTGAATAATTATTTGTAAAAAAAGCACTGATTTCGAATCGACTCCGACCAACACAGAAACTCTGGCTATGGTACTGCTCTCTGTGAATTTTGTATCTGCTGGTTACTGAAACGTCGGTCCAGTTGTTTAAGGCGGGCCGAAGGTCACCGGGACACTTCCAGAACCACCGGGGGGTTCTTCCAAGGCTAGCCAGGACCCCGTGCCTTTTTCTTGACTTTTTCGCTTGAAGGCATAGTCACTACTGAGTATTTAATGCTTTCAAGTAAGTTTTCTAAGTAAATCATTGATTCACGAAAGACTGCTGCACAATTAAGGAAGCAGTCGCCCGAACCCTGTCCGAGATTTTTTCGAACATTTTCGAAAAATTATTGTTAAATCACGCCAGCTTTTTTCATAGTGTCGTTAATTTACATAAGTACCTTATGATTTATTGTTGAAATAAAAAATGATAATGCAAGGGTATAATGCTTCGGAGTTTTCTGGGGCTATCAAGGAGAAAAAATCCGTGTTTTGAGGTCAATCGCTGGTGTTTCTGCCGCGACGTTCCCAGCCGCTTTCCGTTTCCTCCAGACCCAAGCATGCTAATATAAAACTATAGCTTAATAGTAGCTAAACAAGTTCTCCAAAGCAAGAAACCAAGTATTCGCAACAAGAAACCTCCTAGCGAACACCTCCCGAAGTGTTTCAACTTGGCGAAAACGGTCTCTGTAGAAGGCACTTCAAGGCATGCATGCTGAGGCCTCAAGGCAAGCGGTTTTTGTGTAAAAGTTCTGATTTTATCGGTACACATCCTCAAAAGCCGTACACAGGTATAAAATACAGCATTCGAATGCATTTGCGGAATTTCGCGGCAGCTATAAGGCATCAGGTTTTACTTTTGATGGCTGCGAAGTTCATTTTTCCTAGCAAATCAAATGGAGAGAGTTACCGTAAGCTCCATTACTTTAATCTACCGTACTCTCTAACTACAGCTTCTCCTTCAAATAAACATAAATTTTGCGTATAACAGCATAAAAAACGTTCGTATGTTAATCACGAATTTATGGTTGAACTGCCTGTACACGATACTGTCATGGTGTAAAGGTCATCGGAATACATGTTGGACTCAGGATGTACTCTTCTGTCTTCTGCAAGAAATCCGTAGGTAGCTAATCCCAGTTGCTTTCGTGGAAACGTTCTTGGTGGGAGCCTAGGAGCCGTTGCCTCACATTGTCACACAACTTGTGCAAGAATGTCTGCCACCGTTTGCAAAGAGAGAACTAACCCGTGTGCACGAAGTTCAACCGACACTATGAACAGCATGTCCCCAGTGCACTGCGCCATTTGCAGGAAGTAGTCATTAAAAGCCCTTAGATTTACACTTTTGTGCTGACGTTACGTGTCAATTGACCGTCAGTCCAGCAAAGTACGCGTACATTGGTATCGTCTCTGACGATAAATCGCTGATTTACCGTCAGTTAAAATGACTTCTCCCTGACTTGACTTTCCTGTGCTGTTCTATCGTGGCAGAACAACAGCATTATTTTAATACGTCCCCGTCAGTGCGTATAGATCCAGATTGTGGAGTACTGGATAATATAAAACGTACTTGGACGGAAGGATTTGGTTGCGCACCACCGAAGAAGCAAATTCAAGCAATGGATGTTTTCGACCCGAATACATGGGAGCTGAAGAGTATGACTCCAATACCGGATTGCTTTTTATACTGTGAACAGTGAACCCGAACTGTACCGTCTGGTTGGCTGTGGTTTTGTTTATGTGCCGGTTGACGACTATATCCTGGCGACCACCGAAGAAAAACTCCTCTATCAATAAAAGATCTACAGAGCCCTATTTCGCCAACATGAAACACTTTTGTTTAAATTCACAAACACGTTTGTTTGTGCGAATATGTAGTTTCGTTGTTTTGTAAAGTTGTACAGCAACGTTTAAGCAA
>JAQGAU010003265.1:0-13579 GCA_034698045.1 Paramacrobiotus richtersi
TGCTCTCGACAGACTGATCGATACTAAAATAGTCTTTACGTCGTAGCATAACATGTGTTGCTAGGGACATTACACTTATGTATGGGGCTCTAGCCCGCCGAATTGTACACGTGGTCCTGCTCCACTCGTCCGGTGTTTCACTCCCAGCACCCGCTGGGGGGCCCTCACATACGGCAACATAGAGATTGTGTTATCGCTTCTGCGCATTTGTGGTTGCAGTTGGGAGTATGTGCCGCCGACGGCCGACCAACGAAGGTGTGCTAGCTGGACACTGTGTGTTGAACTATTATAGCCGTCGCTTTTTGGATAACGCCAACTCGTTGACAGCAATGATAGTCGAAGGGTGCGCCAGCAGCCGGTGTTAAAGCAGTGCGCAGTGTCGAGTATGGCTGTCCATGTCAAATATTATGCCGAATGTGACTGCCTTCCTGAGCTTCGCTTCAGCGGGTCCTTGCACGCTGGTACAGGGATGCAGGATCTGTGTCGGTGGGTGGAAGCCAGTTGTCGGCCTTTGATCTTCACCGGATGACCGAGTGCCTGTCGCACGCTGTGCATAGCCAGCGCCGTATTTGGAAGACAGGCTTCGGGAAGCGTCTGCGCTTGATCCTGTATGTAGAGTGCAGCACTGTCGTTTGCAGGAGCTGCGTAATTCCACCTCTCCGGATCCCCGGAAGGACAACGTGCATGCGGTACGCCAGTGGACAGGAGCAACCTACCGGACGCGTTCGATATGGCCAAGCTCTCCCGCGCTCAGCCGTCATGTTCCGCCTCCTAATTAGTTCCGCGTGCTGCCGTTCGCCAATGACTTTTAATGTCATTTGCCGTCGCTGACCAAATGCCGGACTGCTCTCCTGCCGGTCAATCGCACATCTGAGTTGGTGTAGTCTGTTGTAATTTGTAATGAGTGACCGCAATTGCCAAAGTTATACTCAATGGACAGCGTAATGATCACTGGTTAGCTGGTTGTATTTAATTATTTTGCAGTAGCCCAGAAACAATGTTGGCACAATAAAAGTTCCAGAAATCAAATAAAGAACTTATCCCAGTTAACGCCGTAGCTGGTTGTTGCATGGCCAGCGTGCAATATCTCTACTAATGAAGCAGTATGCCGCCTCGATAGATACAGTATGTCAGAGTTATTAGCCGAGTCCGGTCGAAGTGTTCTTCCCAGCCATACTTTGCATGTTTTCGATCACTCACGATATACTGCTCTTCGGCCACAATTAGGCATTTGGTTGTGTTTTCCATATTGATAGTTCATAAATTCCTTAAATTCCTTAATTCCTTAAATTTAATTTAATTCCTTAAATTTTGTCCTTAAATTCAGGTGCTTTGCTGTCATCATCATGTGATATGACTACTCGTAGTTTACAAAGCCAAGCACAGCATTTCACTCATTAAGGCGACGTCCTAATAGATGCAGACTGTCTCGTTTCCGGGTCAACTGACGAATTTTCCGTCCCACGAACTGAGACAGCCAGGATCAGCTGTGCACGTCGTTCAAGTCTACAGGTGAAGAATATTATGTAGCCACGCTGCTCCGGGAATGCATTGTGTATTCTTGGTAAAACGTGCAATCTGTGCCGGTATTTGTGGTGAAACCACAACAACCGAGTCCGAAACTGCTTCGATAGGTCCTTCGTGCCCTAGTACGACCTTTTCTCCCGAATCGTAATCATGCGTTGCAGGCAGCGGGTAACCCAGTGCCATTTCCCGTCGCTGTCTTGACCTCACTCGCAAATGAACGGTGTCACATGAACTGCAAGAGTTGCATGATTGCTGATTTGCAGATCACAGCAGCTAAAACAAACACACGCGTAATTTGATTGAATACGGTACGCGCTTCCAGTAAGCTGGCGCCGTTCTGTACTAATTGGATTCAAACCAGGCAGTGCTGATTTGACAGCACGCGCCACTTCCGGAAGGATCCTCTTTCTCCTCGCCTCGTGTAGATACAGGCTGAACCACTACCTACACCCGTCATGCATGCTGGAAAATTAACGCATACCCAGAGCCAGCGAATTGAATCCCAAGCACAACAGCAGGCACGAGCGGATCGACCTGCCTGCTGCGAACCCAGTAGCCAGCGGCTGCAGAACATGGTTTCAATATCTACATATCGAGATACAGAACATGCATATGTGACTGTTTGTTTTTAACTGTTTACAAGCTGGTTTACTGCCCGTCTGAACGAACGAAAGGTTTTACTGGGAGTTGGTTAACTGGTGAAGTACAGTACTGAAGGTACTTATTATTACACGTTGGTTTTGAGAGTTGAATTGCATGCTGCGTACATGCGCAGTCCCGTGGTGGCGGTCCCGTTCAAACCATGGTGGAAAATGTGACAAATTTCCTTGTATCGAGTACTACGCGTGTTGCTTCCAACACTTCTGTTCAGGTTAGTCAACGATCACATCCCAGTCTTGTTAAAAAGGAGTTTGTTTCCTAATTAGAAATCTATAGGCGACTCACGTGGTATGGAACGCCTTTCCCGTTTTGGCGCTGTTTGTCCTCATTATCGGCTCGCTGAGCTGTTGCTATCTCATTGTCCTGTTCTTTCTGCATCCGCAGCTGCGTACCCCCTTCAACGTGTACATCATCAACATGGTGATCGCGAACCTGCTGAACCTCATCATCCAGGCGCCTCTCTACCTAGTCAACAACATTCGCCCGTTCTGGTGGCTGGGCCGTGACGCGTGCACGGTGTACATGTACGCCTTTGTGCCCAACGCTGTTATGATCAATTCCCACCTGCTGGTGACCATCAACCGACTCTGGGCCGTGTTTCATCCCATATCGTACAGAAGGTATCAGTCGTGCCAAAAGCCAAGAACTGCGATGTTGACACAATAAGAATTCCAAAAATTATATCAAACATTTGTCCCAGTTATCACGCAAAAGAACAGTAACCAAAATCAAACCACAAATAATCTAAATATTACCGCGCATATTTCCATGCTTTAACGCCGAAATCGAAAACAGGTTGATCTGCTTTCTCCTGTCCGTAAAAACAACCCTTTACCAATTTCCCGTATAGAAAACAACTGCCGACTCCCACCACACGCCAAAAGACTCGCAAACTAGCGGAACAAAAACCCAACGATCCTAAATTGTGCAGAAATGTTCATTTCTTTGCCGCAGGTACCATTCTCGCCGAACGGCCATTGGACTGTGCGTGTTTGTCTGGGTATATGTGCATGCCGTAAAGATACCGGGAATCGTCATCGATCTGATATACTACCGAAAACCGGAAGAAACGTTCGACTGTGTCATCGAGCGCACTGCCCAGCCTACTTGGAGCACCATGCAGCAGATGCTGGTCTTCAAGCTTCCTGTGCTGTTGATAATCATGGCATATCCAGTTATCGCGATCAAAGTAGCCAGACGCAGTCGCGTGCGCCAACGGCTACATGTGACAGTCAACCGCAGCGCCCCTACCAACAAGACGGAACACAGATCTCAGTAAGTCCATTTTGCGACCGTACACGCATACAAGACTTGCGTAGTTTACTTGATTAATGCGATTAATAGGGAAAACAACAGGAGACAGGACGTACCGTCAGGGAGTGTTTCGGTACATCCGAAACCGAGCAACAAGTCATTCTGGTTCCTGACTGTTATGACAGCTAGTGTAGTGGTCTGCATGCTGTCAAACCTGATAATCTACACTCCATTAGGCTTTGTGGATGTTAAATGGCCAACGGCTTTCCTCATGGCTGGTCGGATACTGGGCTGGCTGGAAAACCTGCTGGATCCTATTTTGTTCGCGCTGACACTGCCGGATCTTCGGGACGCTGTACTAACGTCCCTGAGAATTAAACCGGCTTCACGCTCACATTCAGATGCTACGCACGCGTTGAACGAACGTTAGCGTTGGCAACCGGAATGCCATGCAGTCACCGAGCACACGCGACTATCTTCGAATGACTTATTTTTTTACACCACTTGCAGTAGACATGTGTTTGGACCTTCGAGCCCAGAAACCAGAAATTCGTTCATCTTTAATTTAGTCGAAAGATCACGTTTTGGGTGTCATATCTTTATTGCAGTTCGACAGTAGTGCAAATAAGTAGCAGTATACTGCAGCAGCGATCTCAGCAAACTAACTCGCAAAACGATGTCAGCTGAAGTTTATTTGGCAAAAGCCCAGAAATAACGTTGACACAATAAAATTGCCAAAAACCAAATAAAAGATTTGTCAACAGTGCATTACTTCGTGACCTTTGCAACTGATATCACATCTTGGCTGGATGTTCTGAAACTGCAACGCTGGTGGTATTTTAGCACAGTTGCAGCTGACACAGTCGTTCGTTTCGGCCCATCTTCCTGGACGAATACTATCATCGTGTCGTTTTGCTATCTGAATAAATACTAAAACTTAGTTTGCGCATAAAAACTGGAAGTACAAGGCTGTTTCTGGCCGTTGTTATTCGTGTGTTCTTGTATGTTACACGCTTCGCGCATAACAATGCAATTTTATGTTGTCGGGCAAAACACCTCAAGATCACCGACCGCTGTTGTTTGGTGCGAATTTAATCGCGTTGCGGAAAAAGGATGGTGGAGTACGCCCAATCGCCGTAGGATTAGTCTACCGCCGCCTGCCAGCTAAAGTGGCCGTTTTCAAATACGGCAAACAAGGCGAAGACTTGTTTCGCCCCAAACAGGTCGGTTGTGGAGTAAGAGGAGGGGCTGAAGCCGTCGTGCACGCTGCTCGTTTTTATGTGGACCAAAAACATGACGGTATTAGGGTCCTTTTTAAAGTGGATTTTTATAATGCCTTTAACACTGTCAGACGGGATGTTGTGTTGAGACAAGTGAAGGATCATTTCCCAGAGCTCTATCCTTTTTTGTGGAGCGCTTATGCTGAGCCGTCAGTTCTTTCGTGTGGCGGTGAGAACCGATTGTCCTCTCCGCCGGTATTCAGCAAGGAGATCCCCGTGGTCCTTTTTTGTTCTGTCTTGCCACACAGCCGTCATGACGACCGGCTTGGAGTCTGAGTTGGGAGTATGGTTTCTCGACGACGGTGTGGTTGCTGGAACGGTGGAACAGGATATAGCGTCAATTGTCAACACCGTGGCCTCATTGGGACTGGAACTGAACGCTTCGAAATGCGAGATGTTTATCCTCGGCGGGTGTGACGAAGAACGCGATGATGCAGTGACTAGGCTCCATACAATTGCACCTGGCGCAATTGTAATGGAGCCTAAAATGGTAACTCTGCTTGGCGCACCGTTGACTGAAGAAGCATTGACCGTATGTCTCGAGCAGAAAGTTGCCGTTCTAAACATTCGTTTAGGTCGACTAATGATTTTGTCAGCCCACCATGCGTTCTTCCTCCTTCGAGACTGCCTTGCCATTCCCAAACTTATGTACCTGCTGCGGTGTAGCCCCTGTTGGAAAGCGCCAGCGGTTTTGGACCAGATCGACGATTTAATCCGAGTGGCACTGGAAACGATTACTAACACCCGCTTGGAGGGAGCCACGTATACACAAGCAACTCTGCCTGTGTCGCGCGGTGGACTTGGCGTACGTAGGACGAAGGCGTTGGCATCCTCGGCCTTTTTAGGCTCCACGCATTCGACCCGACGGTTAACGCAGGAGATTTACGAGTGCGACATTGTGGAGATTTGTTCAGTGGCTATTGATATGTGGAAGACTGAATGCGGATGCGAAGACCTGCCCCCGGAACTGGCCCGTGTTCACCAATGCGTGTGGGACAACGCCGTCGTAGAGAAGGATGTCAGAGAGTTGTGGCAGCAGTCGCATGGTGATCAGCGGACGGAAGCACGTTTGAGAGCAGTAAGCACGAAATACGCTGGTGTTTGGCTGAATGCGCTGCCATCGAAAGCGTTTGGTAACTGGCTGGACGATCAAACTTTTCGTTTATCTGTTGGTATGTGGCTTGGCGCTAAACTAGTTGAACCCCATGTGTGTACGAACTGCGCAAAGAACGTTGCTGATGATGGACTCCACGGCCTATCATGCAGGAAATCTGCTGGACTGTGGAAAGAGGGCCACAACAGCGTCAATGACGTAGTACTGCGTTCTTTGTGTAATGCCGGCGTAGAAGCGTATCCGGAGCCAGCTGGTTTTGAGCGTGAAGATGGAAAGAGGCCCAATGGAGCAACGCGGATGAAATGATTCCGTGGTCTACCACTCGTTTGGGACGTCACGGTTCGCGACACGATGTGCGACACTTACATTGGTAGCACTACCAAGTGTGCTGGAGCAGCAGCAGAGAAAGCATGTGAAGACAAGAAGAACCATTACAGTTCTATTCTTTGACGCTGTGTTTTTGTTCCTTTAGCGTGTGAAACATTTGGCGTCTGGTGCGAAGAAGCTGTTGTTTTGCTTAAAGAGATTGGGAAAAAGTTGTTTTTTAGGACCGGAGAAATCAGGTCAACTTGTTTTATGTTTCAGCGTTTAAGCATTGAGATAATGCGTGGAAATTTCCAGCTTATTTTGGCAACTGTTCCTTCACGTGCCAACTGGGACCAGTTTTTCGTTTGATTTGGCACCTTTTGTTGATAAGCTTCATCAGTCATGAAATAAAATACCTTATATAATTAAAACAGGACAAACTCATATCCGGTGAGCGAATCACACGTCTTCCTTGAAAATCGAACATAGGATGGTAAGGATCACGTTGAAGCTAGCACCATGATTGTTTATCACGTACCAACGTCGTCGGTCATTGCGTTGCGTTAGTGCCGTTGATCCACGATCCTGATGCAGAAGGAGGAAGGTGAATTACACAAGCATCTAAAAGCTTGGTAAACTTGACTGTGTTCTGCCCTCCTGACAAATATCGGCTGATTATGATAATCAAATTATGCGGTGTTGAACTCTTGATGCTAAAACGTTAACTGGTTGGCTTCACTTACTCTGTTATTTTTGCACGCCGATGCCAGGTATGCGATTCACGTACGTAGTCAGTTTGTCCCGTACACTCGTGCCCGGCTAATTATTTAATAAAAGTGCGGGGTCGATTTCCGTGAACCTGGAACCGCATTCTAGAATCAGACAAAGGGGACAGACTGCAGTAGCTAACAGGCCACCTCCCCTGGCATCAGCCTACACCTTTTAACCATAATTTTCAGCATCGCACGTACGTTCAAACACTAGCGTCTTTTCGCAGTACTGAATCGATCTTGCAGTACCAATGGATCCAGAGTACCCTGATTATACGACATCTCACTGGCATTGCATTATGCCCTTTTCAATCGAGAAAGATGGTTGGTCATACTGCAGAGCTCTAGCTGGCATGAGGATCGACGGGTGAGTATATCTCCAGCTAGCCACTCGCTGGTATGAATCTGGAAGACCTTGTCATTCTACATCGACCTCATTTCTCTTTTGCTACAGTTCGACGAGGTCTAGTGGGTGCAGGAGGGCCTCAAGCGTTTCATAACGAAAGGCGCGGAACTGGTGGAGCAGAGACGGGAATGCTACCTGCCGGTTGATTGTGATTTCAGTGCGGCTAGTGCAGAAGGGAGCGAGTGGACGCTTCAGTCGTTGCACCCGGACGTATTGATGGAGTTTGTCACGTGTTTAGACACGATGGAGCGGGTTCAGCTGCGCCGAGTCTCTCGTGCCTTTGACACGTTTTTTTCCGGCACACTGTCCGCAGATATCCGGATGACCTTTCGCAAGACGAAGATAGTTTCGGGGCTCTGGATCGCCGAGCAGTACACGGCCGGTGGCCGCTCCACTCCTCCATTGTTTCGCTCCAGGTATTCGCCGTGTGACCCTCACAAAGCGCAACGTACAGACCGTGTTTGGATTCTGTGCGGTTGTGATGTGTAGGGGATGTGTGCCGCCGATCAACGGGTGTTGATGCTGGCTGCACCATGTGAGCTGGAAAGAGTGTGCGACGGGGAAGCCTTCTGTGAGAACGCAGACTTGTTGGCGGCATCGATGGAGGAATGGTGCTGCCAACAGTTGGTATTAAAGAACTGCACGGTGTCGAGCTTCAGTGATCTTTGTTTCAGCGGATCCTTGCATGCGCGTACAGTGATGCAGGACCTGTGTCGGCTAATCGAGCGACAGCTGCCGGCGATCGATGTGCAGCGGCTGACCCAGTGGGTGTCGTACGCGGCTTTACGCGAACATACATTACCAATACCAATACTAGCTCGGGAGCTAGTATTCGATTATGATTAAAACTGACTTCTACGCTAAGAACAGCGCTTAATTCATGGTTTTTGATCGATTTCACATTTCTTGAAGTACCCAACGCATTTTCGATTTCACTGGATTTTTCTCATTGGATGGCAAAGTTCGGCTCACGTTTTCAACAATCAACATAATCCTTTTCGTAATAATCTTATGGTAAAGAAAGCTAGCTTTTGTCCAAACAAATCGGATGGAAACGTGGATTTTCGTGAAAGATTCCAGCCAATCAGGAATCTGGGTATCAGAGCGGAGAGGAGACCACGCCTTCATTGCTAAACGCACTGCCGCATATATAAATGACCGCTGTCCGTTTAACGTGCATTAGTGTCTCGCGTCTCGCTGATGTTAACATTTACTGTACCCGCCCGACCAACTCGCGCAAAGAGTGGCGTGTACGGAAATTATCGTCGTTAATCACCTACTCTGGTTTTCGTACATTTTGTCGTTTTTAATTTGAAGATGTCTCAGGTGTCATGAGGAAGTCGTTTTTCACTGTTCATTACTTGATCTTTTGAGTGACCGTTGAAATAATGACGAAAAAACGATTTGTTGTGGTTTTTGGGGGGCCCCCTGAGATTGTTGTGGTTTTTGGGGTGCTCCCCTGGTATGTTGTGCCAAGTGCGAACGATTGCTGTTATGTATGAATATTTATTTTGATATTTCTCCTGAAAGCTCGAATGGTTAGCCAGATTATTATAAAAATTCTGACTGAAAACTGGATAAAAATTGAAATCGTGCTCAAGTACCGGTGGGGCCAATTGCGCGGTAAGGCATTATTTTGCGCGAGTTGGTCGGGCGGGTACAGTAGATTTTTTTCTTTTTCTTGTTATGCTCCTTGTTTGTCGCATTACGGGTTTTGCTATGCAATTGTTGAGGAATGGCAGAATTCTGCCAAGGTTGAATAAACCGTGCCCAACTTCGCTGTGCGTGACCTCGGAGAATATGATCAAGCGGCATCTCTGCTTAAACTTTTCGACCGTATTGCAGAACAACCGCTCCTTGCGCGCACAAACGGACAAAAGTACAATGGAGATCCATCTTTTCACTTTCAAACGCATTATGTGAGTACTTTCTGCTGGAAGCATGCGCGTAGTGGCACTCTGTTGCGCAAAACCTCCGATTTGACCGGAGTCTAGTTTTGACTATTAAGGCTATCTATCACTAGTACTTACTGTCGATTACTCAACCGCGTGTGTCCTGATCAACCCTCCCGATAAAGGATTGGTCGTTTTGATAATGTTTCTATGCGCTTGTTATAAACGGTTCCTCTGCAAATGATTGATACCATTCCGTCATTACCAACTTCAACTTCAACTTATGCATACACTTTTGGCTTTTCTCAGTAACGTTCCAGGTACACAACTTTCAGTGTGTTCAGCGAAGAGGTCTCACCGTCACCTTTTGGGTGAGTTTTCCGATCACATTATAGCCTTGTCGAGTCGGTTCCATTATAAATTTAAAAGCTTCGCCTTTTTCCGATGTTTCTTTGTTGTCTTCTGCGTAAGTTTAAGCGTTATTTTTTTAGTTTGGTCGGACTTTCTCGATGAAGTATTTTCGTGCACAGTGTCAGCCTACTGTTACAAACCTTCCCACTGTTAATCTTGACTCGCTCTCACCAGTCAGCCGTGGACTGCATAGCGCAACCCTATGTTTCGGATTATTTACGGGGATTATGGGTTCCGCCGCCTGGTGAGCTATGACTCATGGAGTGACTGTCACAACGGCGTCGACGTCCAGCTGGACGATGGCTGAACGCACGGCACTATCATCCGGGCTGAGGCCGACGGTCTCGTCGTGGACTTTGGGTGTCAGGGTATGCGGCGCCAGCTGGTCACTTATGGCCGGGCATTTCGTTGCGGTTCACCAAGCGGGCAGGATAGGTTAGATGACTCACAACCCGAGCGTTTAGAAGTGCTGCACCGTCGCGACCCCCATAACCCCTGGGTCTGGCTCCAAGCCACACTCCTCGCCGCTGACGTTCCCGACCTGTCCCGCCCATGGTTGGCCTTTGTGGAGCTGGAGATAGGAGGTATTAGGAGCCGTGAAGTGGTCGGCTATGACCAGTTGCGACGACCGCCATCCGCCGCCGCTAGGCTGTTTCGTGCCATTCAGGAGGGTGAATTTGTCAGCAGAACGTACCAGCTGGCTGATCTCGCAGGACAGTCGGACGACTCGGATCCAGATTACTCTGATTGTCCAACGTCTCACTGGTATTGCAGTGTGCCTTTTTCCATCGAAAAACGTGGGTTGGTTATATTGGAGAACTCTCATTGGGCTGCGCATAAAAAGGTCAGTGATTCTAGCTGTTTTATCGCTTGTATGAATAGCACCTCTGGTAGGAACTGTCGACCTCATTTCCTACAGGAAGCCGCGGTTAAGTCGGTGCAGAAGGGCCTACAACTTTTGATGGCAGCGGGCGCGGCGTTGGGGCAGAAACGGGAATGCTGCCTACCGTTTGCTTGTGATCTGGGTGCAGAGAGTGCAGAAGGGACCGAGTGGACTCTGCAGTCAGTGCACCCGCACGTACTGATGGACACAATGGAGCGGGTGCAGCTGCGCCGAGTCTCTCGCGCCTTTGATACGTTTTTCTCCGGCACTTTGTCCGCAGATATCCGGATGACCTTTCGCCAGACGAAGATAGATAAGGGTCTCTATCCCGCCGAATTTTACACGTTGGCTGCTCCACTTCTCCGGTGTGTCACTCCCCGCACTCGTCGGGTGACCCTCATAGGCGGCGAGTTAGAGACTGTGTTACTTGTTCTGCGCATTTGTGGCCAGTTGGGACTGTGTACCGCCGATCAACGGGTGTCCGTGCTGGCGGGACACTGGAAGTTGGAGAAATGGTACGACTTGTGGAGGAAAGGGGACTCGTTGGCGGCAGCGATGGACGGAGTGTGCTGCCAGCTGGTGGTACTGAAGCACTGCATCATGTCTGCGATTCGTCCTGCTCTTCGGTTTAGTGGATCCTTGCATGCGGGTGGAGTGATGCTGGATCTGTGTCGGCTGATCGAAAGCCAGCTGCCGGCCTTTGATGTTGACCGGTTGACTGAGTGGGTGTCGCACGCTGTGCATAGCCAGCCGGATCGCCGTATTTGGGAGGTAGGGTTCCGGAAGCGTCTGTTCTTGATCGTTAATATAAAGTACAGCACTGTTGTTCGCAGGAGCTGGCCAGCTTCACCACTTCCGACCCACGGAAGGATAACGTGTATGCCGGACGTCGGTGGGACAAAAACAACCTAGCCGGCGCTTTCGACGTGGCCAAGCTCTCCCGCCTCACCCAGTATGCGCTCAGCTGTCACGTTCCGCCGCCTAATTTCCTCTGCGAGCTGCCATTCGCTAATGACTTTTAATGCCATGTGTTGTCGCTGGCCCAGTGCCAGTTTGCTCTCTTCGCACAGTTCCGTTGGTGTAGTCTATTACGTATATGTAAGAAGTGGCCGCAATGTCGTACTTAATAACTGGTTATGTAATGGATAACGTATGTTCGTAATGTTCACTATTTAGGTGGACCAATTAGCACCTGAATCTAGAACAAAACTGTGAGCTTTCAACTAATTAACTAACTCTACGGCATGTTATGACAGCAACGTTACGCTTATTCTATTTGTGTTAATCTTCTTTTTGTAATTTCACTGTGAGGGCAAGTGTCTGAGCAGAAAGCATCATAGAATGTTTTGGCGGCGTAAAACGATAAAGCAACAACAACAACAACAAATGCTACAGTTGCATTTATGCCCTTAAATGCAGTGCATTCCTGTAGAGGGCGTGCGCCAGTTGGGTCTTGTACTTGTTTTTGTTACGCTAGTAGTGAGTGCATTTGGAGTGTGGTATGAATCTGCAGATGTTTTGTTTAAGGAAATTGGTAAAGGATTGTTTTTAAGGACAGGAGAAAGAGATACACATAGTTTTTGATTTCAGATGTTAAGCATGGAGATTTTGCGCGGTAATGATGGTTTGATTTTGGCTGCTGTTTCTTCGCGTGCTAACTTGGATAGGTTTTTCATTTAACGTTTTGTACTTTTATAGTGTCAAACTTGTCTCTGGGAATTGCCGAACAAATTTACTTTACTGATAGTCATTTCTTCATGCGCTTCCGTCGAGAGGTGCGGGAAGAACTAATCGACGCGCAGAAGGCCGGTCAAGGGATAACTGGCAGTCGATAACAAGGCCGAGGGCGCCCCAACCGCCGTCGAGGACGATGCAGAAGCACCAGCCGCAGCAAATGAACAGGGACACATCCACTAAAACAAGTAACTTTGTGTTCACTGTCCGATAGGTTTGGGCGTAGGAAATCTCCCTGAGAAATCGTCGCTGAGGAAGGCTGTGCAACAGGTACGCTAATGCGGCATTCCAGTAAAAGCAGACGATACGTAGATCTTGTTTCCGGTTCAACTGTTGAATTTTCCGTACAGCGCACTGAGTAAGCCAGGATCAACTGTGCACATCGCTTTAACCATTAATGAGAAAAGAATTATGTAGCCACGCTGCTCCAGGAAGGCGTTGTGATTCTTGGTAAAATGTGTAAGCTCTCCGGCATTTTTGGTGAAACTACAACACCGAGTCTGAAACTGCTTCCACAGGTGACTCGCCTACTACGACCTTTTCTCCCGAATCGTAGTCAGTGTCGCAATTCCCCGCAAACCCTGCAGCTAGCGCTGGCTTTTATTGTAATTTCGGCTGTCACGAATAAATATAATTACCAAATTTGTGTGTCAAACCATTGCGTAGAGATCGGTTTGCATAGTTTGAAAACTGCGATTGCTGAAGCTCCCGTGACCTTCACAGGCGAGGTGAATGTCGGAAACAGTCGGCTGTGCCGAATCCCGTATTTGAAACCAATAACCCAACTGTGACGAGCGGCTAACCGTTGTGTGTGTTTGAGCCATGGCTGATGGTGTCATGAGTGTGACGCCGCGTGCCGTGCGATGATTCATGCAATTGCAGAGCACGCTTTTCATGCTACCATACTACGGTACAAGTGGCTTTGCTGATGTATACTGGGCACTCTGAACGAGCTTGATTACACAGTTTTCCTCCATTTAGTGTGGTTATACCTACTTCTGGCGGTGATGCCGGTCAAGTCGTAATTTCGGTAGTCACGTTGTGTTCTAATTATGGCCGTCCTAAAACATACTGCACGTAAAATATACAATACAATGACCACTGAAGAGAACAAAAAAACGAGGGAACGCTTTTGACACTAGCCGCTCAACTCTTGGCCCCAGCCTTCCTAGGCTGCTGACTGGGCAGTTTGGCCGAACCATCCAGAGTCCTCAGCTTCTTCTCCCTATTCAACGCCATAAACTCCTTCTCATTGTCGGTCAAACTGGGTAGCAGTTTGGTGATGACCCCGGTGCAGATGGTCATTGCGCCGGCGCGCAATGTGAACCGGAGACCGGGCTCG
>JAQGAU010003266.1:0-13578 GCA_034698045.1 Paramacrobiotus richtersi
ACGGTTTTAGCGGTTGCGGGGGAAAAGTGTCCGGCGGACAGGTTTTCCGTCCGGACGGTTTTAGCGGTTACACACGAGCAGTAACGTCAAATTCGTCAGCCAGCCGCAGCGTTTCCTTGACAGCCACTGTGCCACATGTCACACGGAGAGACTTCCAATGTAGCGCGCATTCTGCGTGCATTATGCAGCTCGTAAGTCTATCCGGACTTTGATTTGTCGTTTTTCTATATCGTTTCGATTTCTATATCGGAGCTTTATATTATTATTATTATTATTATAGACTCGTAGTCCTGATCGAGCGTTGTTTGGCTCTTTCCAGCTGAAAAAACTCACTCTTACTTTCCATCGATTTTTTGGAAACTGCTGCCACCCTTTTTTAAAACCACATCTGTTCTTTATTCAGAATCAAACGAGCTCGACTGGTACGGCCTCCAACTGTCAAGGGCACGTCCTGTAGCATGCCCTGACAGGGGATAAAATATAACGTGAAGCCAAGACGTTTATTGGTGCTCTCTGAAGAAATAATGCGATGAGCATTATATATGCCTAGCAAAGCATACATCATACGGATAAACGGACTAGCCGGAAGGCTAGTTGCACAACTAATTGGTTATTAGCGAAGCTAATAGACAACTAATGAGCAAAAGCACTCAAGAGATGGCACAAACAATGAATGTCATTGCATGACACATGCCAGAACAACAGGATGACACACAGAACACACAATACAGCCATAATAGGAGATATCACTGAGCGAGAGATATACATACGCGCGACATTAACGAGATCATTATTTCAACAAAAAACTAGAGCCGTAACAATTAATCGAAGATATTTACCGTGATTGCAGTTCACAATGATTACGATCTCTCCCAATGTAAAAGCTTCTTGGCATATGGGACAATTATCCTCTGTCACTCTGGTCACTGGCATAGCAGCCAGTTGGCTCACTTCTTCCAGTGTTAATGGCTGGCCGGCGATTCTCAAGTGTTCCTGAATCGTGGATTTGCTATCTGTTATGACACAAATTCGGCACTTTCTAAGAGGGTTTGTGAGTGTTGCGTGACGGCAGTTGGTTTCCGCAGGTGCCAAGTCCCGTCGCATTACGATGTTGATCTGACCTAAACTTGTGCCACCGGGCACTATTAAATCAATATGACATATCCATGGAGCAGGAAAGCGTGTGCAAGGAAGAGTATTAAACGGAACATCGGGTTTCTTTTTTCCCACAGGATACCGGTACAAGAGTTTTTCTTCCATGTCCGTGAAGATATTGTCGTGCAGTCACAGAAGCGAATCGTGTCAAAGTTAATGATATTCACATTCTTCTAGTTCCCGTTACCTGTGCGGATCCATCGGCTAGTTCAGTTGGAGCAAATAAAGTGAAGCGGATGCAGTACAACAGCGATCCCAACTTATTATTCTCAAGGCTGCTTGCAGGGAGTCCGCGGGACTCTCTGCACGCTCCTTTGCCCAGCTGGAAGCAGAAATGAACCTTATCGTTAGCGTATATTTTTCGTTTTTATTCTGCCCCCAAAAGTGAGTGCCCTTTCTTACTCACAATTCACTAAAACAGCTGCAACTTTCAGGTGCACTGGACGGAAACGCTGAATGGAGCTTACCTAACTACAGCTTGATAGATCGTGGGCTCTGATGCGGAGAGATTGTCACACTCCAGCTGCAGTATAACACTCTATGTATAACACTATAATGTTCCATCACTCTGTGCATTTACTTACGAGCTCGCAGATATCCGATACACTGGTTCCAATGTTGAGTACCGTGTGTTCTGAGCAGTGGTTTCAACTGTTCAGATTAGAAACCGCACAGCAGATTATGTCAGACAGTTTTAAATAAATTTTAACCATAAATAAAGGTAAAGTGGCAACGGCAAACTTTCCAGATTACGGCAAAGGCAAGGCGTATAAACGTTAAAGTGGTACGGTAAAGGCAAAGGTCACGGCAAAGGCAAACTGCACGACAAAGTGTTAAACGGCAAAGGCAAAGTAAACGGCAAAGGCAAAGTTGGCTGAGCCTAACAGTACGGTACTGTCTAATATTCATTCTAGAGGAATTTTGTTTTACGTGAGAATATTTTTGTTCGTAGCTACTACGCACAATACAGCGATAAGCAAAAAGCTAGCCACTTGTCAACAAGTGACTAGCTTGACACTCTACAGACATCATGTTACATGTTCCCATCAGTTTTGATAGTTTCTCGTTTGTTTAGCAATCTCGTTTACTTGGAAGCTGGAGTCTGCAGCATAATACCACTGCAGCTCACAAATCATATTTGCTGCAGCTTGCAGCAGATTTATGAGTGGTAATGTGTACGTGGTAGTTCTGTGTTATCTGCCAACGCAATGCGTTCGAATTTCGATATAAGCGCAGTGCATATGCGGAAGTACTGCCTGTGAAGTACTAAGTTAGTACTGATTGGCAAGATTTTGCAGGCACTCATAAGCATTTCGCTTACACTAGTGCTGTGCTTCAGTGTGCTTGGTACCGTAAAATTAAACAAACAATTACACAGTAACTATACATTTACTTTTGCTTCGGATGCCCATGGCAAGTTTTATATCCAGAGGACCAGATATGACCAAGTTTTAGACTTTGGGCAACCCTGGTTTTTCGGTGACTATGCCCAATGGGCATGCCCATGGGCAGGGGCCATGCGCAATAAATGTGGTAGTGCATAGTAGAGTATTAAAATAAGAATCTTGAATTCTCTCAAACTGGGTTGATGTTAAGCGCACCAGGATGCAAATCGGCTGTTACGGTGGTATCACAAGGTTACGTGGCTTATGCAGGAGAAGCAGAATCATACACGAAGGTCACACTCATCAAGTTTATTCAACATGTCAATGGGGAATTAGGGAAAAGGCGTTCGTAGGAAAGAGAAAACAGTTCGCTAGCTAGCTCGCTCGAGAATGAAATGCGGAACATTCTCTGATCTGGCAAGGCTGATAAGTGTCCGTGCTAATTGCATGTGTGAACGGCTACCAAGATCAAAGCTAGATAAAGTTAAGGAAAGTAGAGAGAACAGGTGAACACGCATTAGCAAAGGTAAGACATACAGGAAGATCATTTTATACGCTATAGTATGTATGGCAGAACTTACTGTTGCAGACTTCACCCTTTAAATACAGGTACATGGTGAAATGGTGAAAGGTATAGATCGTTTTAAACTGCATCAAGTTATGACTGCATAAAGGTACTCGGGTGCCCAAACTGGACCATTAACTCAAAGGATAGTTTCGATTAGTCTAGAATGTTTTACTGTACTTCTTCATCAAGAGCAGAAGATGTTTAACCCCTGTTTAGGTCGTAAACTTTTCGAAACATCGGGTGACGCACGCTCCGGGTCATTGTTAAAACAACGTTTTTCTGTGGTGCAATGCCGCTGCAGTTTTTGGTGCGGCACCGAATAGTAGGGCGCGGGTCAATGAACGAGATCAGACTGCATGCTTTTAAAATTAACGTTTCAAAATGCGTAGATGTTCTTTTGCGCCAGCGATGTTGTTGTGAAAGGAATGATTTAATAAATCTTTACCCCTTGCGCAGTGCAGAACATTGCTAAAAGTATGTGCAGGCAATAATATGTTTACGCAGATCCGAGCTTCAATGGTATATTTTTTTTCATTCTATGAACTGTCAATTGCTGGTCGAATACAGTGTAGTGTAGTGTAATGTAGTGTACGCAGCTGTAAGTGTTTTTACCTCAGTATGTGTTTACCTACAGATATACCGATAAAGCAGTATTCGATGTCAAATGTAGGACAAAAGAGCAGTGATAAGCACATTTACCGCCACAAGGCCATAATGCACACATGTTTAGGCATCCGATGTGTTGCTATTTCCAGATAAAAGTGCAAGAGTCTTGTTACTCTTGTATGATAAGTGTTCCATCTCGGAACTTGCTGAGGGAATTGTTTATCACAAACCGTAGAATGTGCACCTTTATTGCACTAAGTGTCAGCAATGTTTAATTCTTGGATAAACGTACTCATAATCAAGAGAATATTAATGTGTCTGGACTCTTCGCCTCGATATTGCTCGACCCCTTGAAAAGCGCAGTAGCTTGTTCTCGGAACACCTGGTGGCACAGTAAAACCAACTATCGCGGTCAGTTTGGAATTATGAGGATGAGACCTCTAGTCCCGTATGTACAGTTAATATTGGTTTATTTATGCACCGTGACTAAATGCAGTATCGGAGCCATACTCGCCAATCGCCGGCAACATGGAGAAATTTCCACGAAGCCAGTTTACGGTATCAACAATAATAATCGCGCGATCATCAGACGAAAGTTCCACGATCATGATATGGTTTGTTCTACATAACTAATTAAAAGCGAACAAACGCCGCTCTGTGTTAATAAACAAATCAGTGCCTGGTTCAGCATAAATTAGACACTGATTTGCATGTCTGTACTCTGTAGTGCTCAATGCGCTTTATCTTTCTCAGATTTGTCACAGATAGTTGCATAGAAAATCCGAAATTATATTTAAGACAAGCAAAGATACGAATTCTGAATAAGAAGTTACAAGAAAGTCCAGAAATTGGGCCGTACAAGGAGGAAAAAATGTTCTTGAAACTTTAATTGTTTAGCGTCCAACGCAGCCGTTCGAAACGCTCGAGCATCAGTTTCCTTCCCGTCAGGCGTCAACAAACAACAAAACCTACAGAACTTTGAGAACCACATCGTACTTCCATTAACTTGACTCTTCACAGAGCACCATGCACTCAGATTCATAAAAATGGCTTCATCCTTTTGCCACCATATTATCTTCACTTGTTATTTGTTTGCTCTTCCACGAGATTTTCAGTTCGCTGAATGCTGCTCGCCCGTCCAAGAGGCACCTGGATTACGTCGGGGTAAGTTGTCAGAACATCACTGCACGGTTAAAGTGTTTTACCTACAGCATCCGTTATGAATTTTACAAAGAGGAACGAATACTCTCTTCCCAGAATAACCGTTTGCTAAAGTGACAGCACCCAAGGAAGAAGCGACGACGAGATTGCCGCCGTCCCAGCATTGCGAATATGCAGAGGATTGCGCCTCAATCATTGGCGAAGCACTGCAATATATCTACACACCGCTGCATAACGAAGAATACCTGGATCCAAAACCTATGTAAAAGTGTATGAGCACGCACGTTCGACATTATTCGCCGTAAGCACAACCTCCCTGATAATATTTAACGTAACCAAAACGATCCACAAATCGCATTTACCGAAAAGAATTCACTGTAGGAGAGACCAGCAAACGGGATGGTTTCATCTGTACAGAGCCTTTTTAATTTGAAAACGGCCATTAATTCTATGAAATTGTCATGGCTTCCTTTCGTTACTTGTATGGGAACCGATTTCCTTTTGGACAACGTTCTTAGCTGCACTAATAAGCTTGTGTCTAAACTGGTGCGATTCATCCACCGCCAAAGTATGTGGAGAAAATGAAGGGCCAACGTTTCGAGGTGAGGTTTTTTTGGAAGTTCAAATTTTATTTTCCTTTTAACCCGGCAACTGCCATTGATACGGTGATGGACTACCGTTTAGCTTTTGCACTTACAATAAAAGAGCATAAAACGACGGCATTCCCGCAGACTCTGCAATACCGGAATGACAGAAACTAAATCAGCTCAAAATGTTGCAGGAGTTCTTACTTACATACTGTACCATTTCCGCTGGATTGTAGATAAAAATACTGTCAAATTCGAATCCCGGAATTGCAAAATAACAGCTCCCGCAACCTCTTTAGGCGAACGGGGTTTTTCCCCTTCGGTACCTTCAATCTTACTGGGACTTCTTCGTTTTTAATGTTTTTGAACATCATGGATGCGCAAATGAAGAGGAACCGCACTGAGAGAACTGTCGCAATCGCCGCCATGCCGTCTGGTTTTACTGTATGCCTAATACATGACACACATTGTTAAAAAATTAACCTCATGGGGCTTAACTGCTTCCTATTTCCCAGCGGCCAATATTATTTTTTTACGACTCATGTTTAATCTGTGTCTGCATGCAAATCTTCCGAGTTTTTAAAAGTTAAAGTGTTATGTCCCTTTGTTAACTTAGGTTGAAGTGATTGTTGGCAGAAGCGACATTTTGGTTATGGCTCACTTTCGAGTAATGGCGCCCTTGTCGTCCTGAGGCCAGTCTGTTGATGGACACTGAATGTCACGAACGCCGTTCTGCGACATTATGCCAGCTAGTCTCTAACTATTCCGCAGTTTTAGTGGATTTTTACTCTTTCCGTTCGGAGCAAAACACAACGAAAACAGACGAAAAATGCATGAGGGTATATATAGCAACCATGATCTTTTTACAGGCCGCGCGAGATCTTAGCAAGGGTCGCACTGAAGCCTGGGTTTGGTAGCTGGTAATCGGGCTATCAGTCTGGTATCTCGCATGGTTCTGGTGATGTGAAGTAGATCGGACCGGTATCTGGTATCCTGAGATCTGGACGCTTTTTCCGTCCGGACGATTTTGGGGATTACATTAACTTACATACCATGTGTAACAAGGTCCAGCCAGTAGAACGATTTGGAGAGCGCCCGCCCGGCCTACAGACTCTGGGTAATAGTTCCCGGCAGGTTTCTTTGGTCCAAGAATAAAGTCCGGTTGAAATGGGTATGACCTAAAGCAAAAACCTGCAAATCTTGGCGATGTGAAAGGTTAAGGCGCCAGCAAACGCTGTCACTGCAACCGACGTTCTCAGCCAGCCGTGTCTTTCTCGCTATGGCCCCGGTAAAATTTTCATCCGAAAACTTCCATGAATACTTCGATGGAGTACCATTTTATAATTAAAGTAAGTTTCTTGCATAGATAGGTGTTAAACACTCGATTGAAATGTTTCGAAGCACCGCAAATATTGACTTCCACAGTATGTACTTAGATACTTGGCAATGTTTTGTTTTCAGCACTACAAGGTTTAGATCAGAACCTACGCACGAGCAACTTTGCAATCCTGGACCTAACAGAACCGTGTGTTGTTAAAAAGACCATAAGGAGAGCTGCCTTTGGCTATCCCTATGTGCTCAACACTGAAGATGATCGCAAGCTGCATATGAAAAGTAATTTCTCTGTCGTATGGGAGCATAACAACAGGCCGCTGATTTTTCCCAAAATGGATCTGAACCAGTTAAGGAACGACTCGTCTAACACCTTTGGACTAAACGTCCTTAAAAATTCCATTAAGATGATCTTCTACAATATAACCCCAGCCGCAATCGGAAAACATAACCTCACTGTAAATGAGGGGCACGGTGCAATTCTCTATTCTCCTTATGTCAGATTCAAATGGAATTTCACTGATGTCTTTTACCGTCCAATGACAAACGTCACAGCATCGACCGGTGAAACCGTTGACCTAAGTTGCTACGTACGTATTTCATTAGGAGAAAGCAATACTGGGAGACGGATTGTCTGGAGACACCGGAATAGTGTGTTGCAAGCGCCTACGGATCATCAAATGGCTAGCAATATTGACCACAGCAGCGTTGATCGCAATTACGCTTTCAGCAGTGCAAAGGAGGCTAATAATGCCTGGAGTACGATTCTAAGGATCAAATCGGTTAGCGAAAGTCTGGCTGGCCGGTATGAAGGCTGGTTCAAGCCGGACATCGGCACGGACGAGTGGCTCGTGCAGTCTTGTACATGTGTGTCAGATGAACCGAACTACAAAAGTGCAAGACTTCCATTCATTATTGCCAGCTTTCAGCCGTTAAGGTTCTACGGAAATCGCCCCAAGCTACGATCCGTTTTCGATCGTTTGAGCGCACATGTCGTGCACCTTATGGCTACTTTGTTTAAGATTTTGCCAGACTTACCAGTGATGACGCCGGTGCGGTATGATTTAACGGTGAGCTTGTGTTGCATTTCAGCAGGCTTTGTAAACTCGATTTTCCAGTCATTTTCCGTTGTTGTCGATTACCTCGGACACGCTGACGTATAGTTGAAAATTTGGTTCGCCGTTGCGGTTTCGATGCAAGGTATCCTACTGGAGTCGCGCGCTTTGTACCATATCCAAAACCGTAGTAGCACTCAGAGCTGTGGATCGAAACATACCCACTACAGAGGGGCACCTTCATGTGCGGCAAAATCGCCGCCGGCGCCTCCCACCCCCAATCCCAGGAACGTCCAAAGAACCAAAACACCCACATTCGCAATGTATCAATGATGAACGAATATGTTGAGAAATTCTGCAATACGTTATGAGAATTATAGCACTTCGATGTGTTCCAACAATTGTGGGGCTCGAGTGTGACATAATACACTTTCATATTATGGAATCTGGCAAGCATGGTTATAAGATTTCTGCCGACCCTTTCAGTTTCCAAAGACAGATCTAGCGCTACGGCCTGTAGTGATCCGCCTGCGTTGTTACCGGCACCGTGGAACAAAATACTGCCCTTTTTAATTATTCTCGCATTCCCTGGGCACAACATTATCGTTTGTTTAACCTAGGGTTTTACATCCAAAGCAAACGCACGGTACATTAACAAACTGAAACACCGCTACGAGCAAAGCAGACGTCCGGAATATATGTACATGGACAAAACGGGCTTGGGGTTGAGAATCTAAACTTAAAGCTGAGAGATTCTAACTGCACGACCGATACCGCCTACAAGCCATAGCTATGTAACCACAAATGCAGGGAAAAGTCCAGGAAAACTGCAATGGTTACATCGACGAATCAACCAAACCACTATTGACTGCAGCGGCACTGGTAATATGAAACTTCAGCAGGTCAAACCGTCAGCTGCTGATCCTCAGGGTTCCGTTTTTCGTCTCGATCAGCACGATTGTTGTTGTTTTATCCTCCCACGATACCAAGATATAGGTTACGAACAATCCGACAAGCTACAAAACATTAAGCAATGAACTGTGTAGTAACATGTTACTATCGTCGTTAATAATCAGTTAAATAATCATCAATGGAAATGGGAATCGCCTTGCTTACGCCGACGACGAACTCGCTATTGACATTGAGAAGACCACCCAGGCTAAAGCCAATGTGCTCTCTGTCCATAAACTGCACACGTATTGCTGCGTCCTTTTTGTATTCGCTGGCTGGCATATCCCGAAATCGCTCGCAGATAGCATCAGCCATCGCATTAGCCTGTGGTAAAATAAGTCCGCTAGTAAATAGCGAATCTTTTCACGAAGATAATCTCCAAGAACGATAACTATGAATGGGTTTTGTTACTAAGTCAGACTATTGTACTATAGGTAATGCGAAAAAAATACAGATTTAAAAAACGGGCGTCTACAGGAAATTGAAAAAATGTGCATACCTTTATATTCAGTGCGACAAATAATACCGTCCTCAGCAATGCGAACACGAAAACCTGAGTAGCAAACAAAATCAACCGTCTCGTTTGCACTGCATCCTGTTCCTCTCGCAGAGAAGTGGTCACATATAAAGCGTAAGAAAATTCGTACGCATACTGGACCAGCAGAAAGAAATTCATTTTTGTGCCGATGGTGCTTCCAACGCGGCAAAGCTCGGTGTGTGCTTTCAGGGATGTTTCAACGCCATCCGGATCGGCCACGGTGTAGGCAGTGCATATATTGTGAAAGGTCACCGCCTGCGCTGCGGATATGAAAATGACAACACTCTGGCACAGTATTGCCATGCTCCTCTGCAGAAGAAAACATGGTTCCACGACCAGTGCCGTGATGCTTTTGAACATGTCCCAAGCATCGCGACTCTTTTGCAGACTGGGTGCGTGTAAATTGTCAATCATCCCTTCTACAGCCGGGTATAAAGAGAATCCACAAATGCTAAGAAGAAACATTTGCAGGGCAAACAGCGCAGTTTTATTGGCTTTGCTAAGATGTTGCTCACAGATCAAGCTGCTGGCTCTCAACCACCCGGCAGAATTCCAAAACCCGGTGATCAATTCCATGTACGCAAGCGTTGGCCAGAGCTTTTTTGTGACAGCTGTGAAATTTTTGATTAATTCCGTTTGAGATCTTGGCGATGAGATTGCTTGGTTTCTTATCATGAATTCAAGGCAACTCAGCATTGTGCCAGTAAAGATTAAGATGGACCATACATTCAGGAGCCTGTCCTGTATAAGCACCGCTGTGCGAGTACTCTTCTTCGGCTTCCCGTGCTCTATACGCCCTAGGAAACGAGCGACGAAGAGACATGGCCGGCACATTGTTTCTACAAATCCACCGGATTTGCGCATGTAGATACATGTTTCTTCATCCGCCATTGCGAATCAAAAGATAGAAATCTAGGTATTTAAAAGAGGTATGGAGCAAATATCTTAGAATGATACACATAATACATCTAAAACAGTTTTTTATAGATGACGTGCTGTTCATATTCCTTTCGGAGTCTTCGTAACGGATCAGATGGAGCAATAAAATTAATAAGATATGCGCTGTCACTGGCCACACATCAGATGGTATGCCCTAGGGTTATAGAGGTTCGCTGAATATTCTAGCCGGGACATCCAATACTAGTTTCCAGTGTTTGCTTAACCTTAACTCGCGTACACTCTCGAGTCTCGAACAACTTGGGACCGTATTCAGCTGAAGCTATTGCCGGCAGAAGTGATGCTGGTCTGGTAATGTAAAAACGGTTGTTCCGCTCTGCTTTGCCAGAGTTCCGCCGGAAAGAAGATGTAATCCTGTTATACCTAAATTCTGTATAGACCTAAATCCTATAACTAAATTTTGGCTGTTAAACATATCCTGTGAATGACAACCGCAGCGCATGGTCATTGCAGCTTAGCATCTGAACAAAAAGATTTGTTTTCTTCATAAAGGTACACCAACCACCAAAGTCACTGCCATTTTCGGATAAATGAGATTAAAGTTCGCAGTTACGATGAATGCAGGAGAACAAGCGGGGCCTTCTACATAAACCCTATGAACAGGTGCTTAAGGGGATCCTCAAGACAGAGAACGTATTCCCAATTATTACGATTTAGGTTGTAATGTTTCCTGCAGGCTGCAACATGGTGTGCTTTCTGTGCTGTACAGTAGTTATGGCAACCGCAGGTTATTGCGAAACATACCGCGTACGAATTCTTACTCCGGTTTGTTACTGCACTTTAGAGTCCCCATGTATCAACGATATGAAACGTAATAAAGTAGAACACTCGAATATCATGTGACATTTTTGCGACAGGCCACCAGTGCACCGCCAAGAAATGGCCTTATTCTGCTGCTGCTACTGTACCGCGATTTATTGTTGTTTTGTCCTTCCGGTTACCTTTCACTTCGTACAAGGCTGCTCACCCGTCCAGGAGGCACCCGGTTTACGTCAGAGTAAGTTGTTTATAGCAGAAGCTTTGCGCTTGATGCAGACTTAGTTCACGGTGCCTGTCGATTCGTTTGCGTTGGGTTCGTTCATCTACCTAGTTCATGGCACAAAGGAGGCTTGGCTTAGCAGCTGGTGACCCACTGGCGCCAGTTCGGTGCGCCTCGTACGTTCCAGCAAAGCCTGAAGCGGACGCTCTGTTTGTCCTGTTTGCCTAGCGGGAACAATCGTCGTTCGTGCTGTGATTCAGATAAACACCTACCGGTATCTGTACCACAGAAAGCAGATTGTTAACGTTGGACCCTCACAAAAACCCAGCTGATAACAGTGGTATTCTTGTTAAGCCACCAATTAATATTGTTACTGTCAGTCCTAAACTTCATTTTTCTTCAGACTTGCAGGGATTAGACGAAATTATGAGCGTCACCAACTTCGCAATCTTGGATTTAACCACGATGACACAAAGACAGCATGGAATAAACAAGACCTTAAGGAGGGCTGTGTTTGGAAGTCCATACATTCTCGACACCGAAAGTGAGCCCAAGCTTCATTTTCAGAACAACTTTTCCGTCATATGGGAGCATAACGACAGGCCGCTGATCTTTAGCAAAATGGGACTAGACCACCTAACAAATGACTCCTCCAACACCTTTGCACTGACGGTTTTTGAAGACTCATTTGAGTTATTATTTTACAATATCACCCCAGCGACAATCGGTAAACACAAGCTTATTATCAACGAGGGTCATGGTGAACTTCTTTATTCGACGACATATGTACGACTGCGATGGAATTTTACAAGTGTTTTTTACCGCCCTATGGAAAATGCCACGGTGTCCACGGGAGAAACCGTTCACTTGCGATGTTATGCGCACGTGGTTTTAGGAGTAATCAACATTTCTGAACGTGTTATTTGGAGATACGGTAGCAGTGTTCTACATGCGCCGAAGAGTCATCGCATGGCTACCCTCATTGACCGGGATGACGTTGCTCGGAATTATGCTGCGATTATTCTTAAGGATGGTGATCATACGTGGAGTATCGTTTTAACAATCAAATCAGTAGATTTAGGCCGAACTGGACGCTACGAGTGTTGGTTCCAACCCGATCCGGGAACGGATGAGTGGCTAGTCCAGTCTGCCTATTTACATCTGAAATGAAGCCAACACTGTACAGCGCTTTGCCTAATAGGGTTGTGATTAGTTTCAGGCTACTGCATCTATCAAACTTTCCCGCGCGGCACCAAGCATGCATTTCTCCAATTGTGCAAGCCTTATTGATTTAAAGCGTTATGGTACAAGGGAAGCGTACTCGTCGTGACTTATCGCCACTGATGGACTGAGATAAATTAACAGGTGATTCTGGGTTGCTTTGTTGGTGCGCACGTCACACACGTGACATACGCAGTTCGACGAAGAGCAACCGCGATATCAAGTTGGCGGCGCGGAATGCTGTCAGTTCCCGTTTCCATTTACTTGGTACTTTAATAAGCCAACAAGCGAACAGCGTGAGAGAGGGTACTTTTCCAGAACACTAGCTCGGACTCGTCTTGTTGTCTGTGTTTCTTGTCTGCCAGCCCGGAGCGAGATTCAGGAGGGGGACATTACTGCGGATCATGTGCCTGCGGAAGCTCGGTTGCTGGCAATGCTTACGTACACCCAGTAGCGCAGCTGAATGAACCTTTGTTCTTAAGAAACAGATCGACTCTATTTTAATCAACTATGTTAGTCTTCGTGAGTTTGTTTGGTTTCTTGCATGCTGACAAGTGAAATAACGCGCGAAACAATGTCTTTAATGTGAAAGCTGATTTCATGATACACTGCCATGTACATACCGTGATCAAAAGTACACCGTCCCCGCCACAAAAAATCATTCCTTCACCTCAGCCAATGGCCGCAATGCTGTCGCTTATGGACAAACAACAGAGTTAAGACATTGTAGCTATTCATATTCTTCTATTGACATCAAATTCCATCCTTCATCACAAACATAACATTAACCAAAGAAGTTAATCATTTGACAATCCCTACAGTAAGTGTAAGTGTTTGAGTTCAAGCAAACTGTAAAAGTTCAAGAATAGTAAACAGCAACAGGACACACTCACGGAAAGCTCCAAAAGAAGTGTAAGATAGTTTAGCAGCATTTTACTATAGCGAAAACTCGACATGACCTTTCACGGCGCTTTCGCGGCACAGCTTCCGAAAACGGTCGAACCCGTCTTCACCGAAAGCGCTGCACACGTGGCCGAAAACCGCGCTATAGCGCCGGCCGGGCTTACCCCAAGCACACAGGTG
>JAQGAU010003267.1:0-13578 GCA_034698045.1 Paramacrobiotus richtersi
GGCGTGGGCTACTCGTGCATGGACCACTGGCTGGGCACCGTCGTCTTCTACTTCCCCAAGACGCGCGACGGACCGCAATTCACGCAGGCCGTCAAGGACGCTCTCGATGGCCTCATGACCGTCATGTCCCGTCAGTCCAAACCGAAACACGAAGAGAAGTAGCGTGTGCTACGGATAGTTGCAACCGCCAGTTCTTCACAACTGCTGTTTCTTTTCGTATAAAGATAAAGATAAAGAGTATGTCATTAACTGTTATTGTTTTGCAGAGTTTTTTTATTTGTTTTGTTTAGTCTCCAACGGGATTTATCTGATTTTACTGCGTGTGTTGGCTGATTTTTTGTATTCCACAATTCCAAGGAATTTTCATTATATTTTATTTATTACTCGTATTCAAACTTTGATACATTCAAGCTGCTACGCTGAAGGGACAATGTTATTAGAAAACTGCTGGCATGACACTTTGAGGCATCTTCACCAAGACATACCGAATGAGTATCGAAACTAATAACCACAAGACATAAATTATTCGGAATATAAAACGAACAATTGCTAGTCGTTATACACGGACGGAAATATAGAAATAAAAGATATAAAAACAATTACTGCTAATCGTTATACATAGACGGAAATATAAAAATATAAATGCATCTGAAAGATCCACTTATACACAATTAGGAAAACATGGCTGAGAGATTATCGTCGGGAAAATAGTAAGATATGGACACAAAAACGAAGGATGATTGTCGAACCATTGCGCGCACTTGGTCCGAATAGTGGGAGGTAGGCGTGGCCTGGAGGCCGCTTGAGATTCTCAAGATTGAGTGGACACCGGCTGCTGTCAATCAGACATCTTGTACAGTGGTCGGCGTCGACGAGCTGGCGCTGGTTGCGCTGCTGGAGGTTTTGGAGCCCTTCTCCTCGTCGTCCTCCTCCTTCCCTTTACACTGGCAGCACTCGTGAATACACTGGAACATGCCGCCAGCCGACTCCGGACAACATCCGGCCGCCCCGAGGGAGCCGACCAGCATCAGCACAAAGATGATGGGCGTGGCCACGTAGGCTGACGTGCTGTCGCAGTAGAAGAAGAGAAAGGTGAAGAGGAAGATCAAGGAAATGAGGACACTGAATAGCCAGATTAGGAAGAAGAGCATGCGCGATTCCATGATTATTATCCGCTTTGTCAACCATGTATGATCGATATCGTCATCTTGCACAAAATTCACAACAAAGAGACCAACACCTTACTTGTTATAACTGCATTGTTAGTCTTCGAACAGCGCGAACACCATAAAAAAAGGACACCGCGAGAATAAAAGTTGTGTGCGAAGTTGTAATGTCTATAGGAGTACAGCCACTGGCAAAGCGTGCTGTCTGCGTTCTTGTGTGAGTAATGGTGTGATTTGGACGAGGAGCGGCTGGCGCGTCAAAATGTGTAACATGTGGCTACTGGGTTTTGATTCTAATCTCAACTGTAATCAAAGATGAGCGGCGTTTTGTTGACTTTCCTACTGTTTAATTTCCTCATGTACAGCGACGGTATCAGTTATATAAGGACAGCAGTTTTATACAGATCATGTACTCGGCTTGTATGACTTAATGGTCCCGATAAAAATGGAAATTAAAGGTTAATTTTACAAAGCCGTTGTCATACAAAGTTAGCTGGTGTTTTGCAGATCCGACGGACGCTTTGTGATGAACGACAGCTGTCTTCGGTCAGACCGCTGCATGGGGAAGCTTGGCATGTAAATGAGAATCTGGCAATCGGCTGCAAGTGCGAAAAGAAATCTGCATGTCTGATGTCAGTACAAAGAATTTTTGCAGAAAAAAATGTTTGAACAGAAATGTTATCGAGTAAGCTTTGGCTGAAGCTGTCAGTACGATGACCTTTAACAGAAATGTAGACTTGACCAAAGTGTAGTTGTAATAATAAATCAGCGTCAACCTGTTGCTGCACATTGCATCCTCCATAATATCACGATTATAAGTGTCATGCATACTTACAATTGTTAGTGTACAAAGACTGTTCAAACACTGACTGTGAGGCGTGTTTCTGGTGGTTCCGATTTGATGCCGCGTCGGGGTTGTACTGTATAGACCTGACTCTACCGTTGTGCATACCGTTCACGTCAATGTCGCGAATATTTCAAACAGATACTTGTTTTGGGTTAATTGTGGTTTCCCAGAGGCACTTGAACATATGTTAAAGTGTTTCGCTTCCGCTCGCGTTCTCGAACAAACTGGTCAAGAAACAAGATTTCGCATACCTAGGTATTTCAGTACATCGTTTTTTCCTCATAATTAAATAAGATCAGTGGACTACGAACAGCCAATGAGTATTACTCGTACAGTTACTGTAGCGCCAGTTTCGCAATTCAGCCTTGAGGATTTAGTTGTCGAGAATTAACTTAGTCCGCCACATGCATCAAACGGCGGAGTTGGTTTGCCAGTTATACGCGCACCACATCATCAACAAGAGCGCCAAAGTGTCGAGAAAGGCTGCGGCGTTGCTGGTACACCCTGAAGCTTGTCCGGACCCGGATCCGGATCCGGATCCGGACCAACGAGCCAGAGGTCCCGGTCCTGAGTGTGTTTCTGTGAAGAAATCGCTCCGAGTTATTCAAGCAAGAATTACAGCTTCGACGGAAGTTGGATAGACGTTTACTGTACTGTAGATGCCGAGGCATCGAACCCGATCTACATCTACGTATACGTGTCGTCTCTGGTGAATAACTGGCCTTTTACACACAACCTGTTTCTGGATAGTCTTAACCGACCTACGTGCAGGATACGGGCCTATCCCCGGCCGACTGACTGCGCACATGATATCGTCAAAGAGTGCGCCGTTATGATGGCAGTACGGAGGACTGTGCACGTACCGGCTGCCTTTACGGCCACGTTACAGTTGTCGCTTGTATTGCAATATCACGAAATGGATTTTCCTAGCACAACGTCCTTGGAGTCGCTACGCTCGGACTGGCTGCAGCCGAACTCCTCCGCCCGCGCCCTACGAAATCCGCAGGTTTGCTCGGTCACTTGGTAGGCGTTTGCTGCAAAACAGAATGCTCAGTTGACGATCGACTGCCTCGTACCGTGAACGTATACGGCACAAAAGCGGTCGACGGTCGTGTTGTTAAGTTACGGTACAGTCAGTTCTCACTCTTCCAACTGACGTCTTTGTTTCAGCGTAATCTTACTATCATGACCTACTGTATCCTACAGCCTCACAGTGTACGGATTACGTAATGTGGACGAAGAGTACTGTAGCTCTTACTGTAAGCTTGAAACTGCTGTAATACACTTATATACACCGTTTGAGCTGCGCGCGTTACAGTGGTCTATGTTTGGGGAATACTTGTGATAATATGTGACAACAAGCGGATAACAAGTTTTGCTCACGTTGATACATTACTGAGGTGTGCCACGTGCAGGAAACAGTGTCGATGCCACAATCTGTAGAGTTCTTGTTCACGCACTGCGTAGTCGACACATTGTAATCCGTGGATGGCGGCTCACCGGTGACCTCAATGCATTTGTAGCATTTGATTGCGCTACCTGTAATGTACACTGCAATTTACGTACAGCAGGAACAGAAGTGTGCATCCGCTATTATTACCGTACACATCTCACAATCACTTGTCTGCGTCAGGGAAACATTCGCTGGATGAACACAGTATGTAAAGTAATTCTGAGTTTATTGGTAAATTGTATTGTTAGTTACACAAGAACTGAACGCCAACTGACAACACAAGCCAACGATAGCCGACGGTTTTGTTTATAAATTGCAGTAGTAACTGCTTAATTACTTATGCAAATAGTAGTAATTGCTTATTCAAATCTGTTCGCGTGTACAGCCGATAGAGTCGGCCGCTTCTCCAGAAATATTACACATAGTGGTTCATGGCTTCGGCGGATGTATCAAACGCTCCACTAGCACTACGAAACTCAAGGAAGGAATGGGGTAATTTCAAAAATTCAAAACGGTTAAGGCGCGCCATATTAATAGAATACTGTACATCGTACACTTCTATCTCGCAAAGCTTATTGGGGCCTATCTGTCTCGAAATGTTCGTACTAGATGCAAAGGACCACAGCTATGGCCCCAGTATGCATGTTTCGCGACAGGTAGGCCGCAATAAACGTTTGCAATGTAATGAAAACGGGCCAGTTGCGAAATGTGCAGCGATACTTTGGATGTTTTGCCGATGTTGAGATGCCGGAATTTGTCTACCGCAATTCTTTTATGGAATTTATGTTGCCCGTGTGCGGTTAGAGACTGAAGATAACCACGAAAGATTTGTAGCGAGGTCAAAGAGAGGGCCGCATATCACTTGCAGTAGGTATGTATTGATGCGTAGGTAGACACCTTTTTGTCGACCTGTGCAGTGATACAGGTCCAGATCAGGTCGAGACCCCTATTTGCGCGACACACGGGAGGGTTACATAGATGCAGCCACACACCACGGCGACAGCGGAATTGGAAGCGTATAAGAGACGAAAGACAGGGACAAAGAACGGCACAGTTAGAAAGGTCATTACGAAGAGTCTTCTGGATCTTGAAGAGCTTTTCTATGTCGCTACGCTGCGATCGTACTGTACGAGAACGGAAGATTGACAGCTGGATGATACATTAATACTGCTACATGCTGGCAGCTTCATCTTGCCAACGGATATCGCCATTTTTCTTGCAGACAGAGTGGAAAGGTAGTAGGTATACGTAGTCGAATGTCAAGTGTTCAGCTTGAATGCTTACTTATCATCTTATGTACTTTCTTCGCTGTAACAGTCAATCGTATGTATCACCGATCGCGACGGTTTGTTCAAGCTTACTGCTTACCCGAATGAAAAACATGAACTACAATGCTCATCAGCAGTATGAGATTATTCCATCTTCGTCCCACCACGAACATAGCTGCACTGACTGAATTCGAAGAGTACCACAGAAATGTACAAGAAAGTACTAGAGTTCTGCACACTACCGTTAGCGTTACTACTGGATGTAGCGAACCAGCACTGGGCAAAATCTTTGTCAAGTGGCTTAACTACTGTACATCAACTTGTTCTTTCGCTGAAAGAGTCGGGTCGAATCACTCACCAATGCGCCTTAGTAACCGGATAGTATTGCTTGCAGTTTGGCGTGTCCTTTAATTACTGGAGCAACCGTACTAGCGTAATGCGTTCCGTACGTCGGAGTTTTACCAATCCATCTCATTACTGCATATAATAATTATTACGATAAATGCGCTCCGGACAGAAAACTTACGTACAGTGATGCTTACATGGCGTAATGACATATGTAATTAATTAACACACAACAGCAACAACAACACAACACTACCGAATACCGGCAACCATGAAAAGAAACTACAGCGCATGTGCCCCGACGTTGCTTATTGTACTGTACATGTAACAGGAAACGACAGGTAATGAAATTCGACATTAAACTTGCAGACGTCAAGAAGAGTGACCTAGCCTAAATTATAGCTATAATTTAGGCGAAGACGCGAGTGCAGGCGGCTAGCAGAGTAACGGCCAGGATCTTTGCAACAGTACTGCGTTGTGCGTAAGACATCTGACCTTTCCATATCTCTTCGCCGAATGTTTTCTGCGCACCAAATATTCCGGGCGATAATTGTGGTTCTCTTGATTTACCGGTAGTAGCCACAATACATGGGGGTGGAAAGCATGTGTGTACGCGATAACGATTACATGTACTTCTACTCATCGATTAGATTGCTTTTCTTGTGTTCAAAAATATTGCAGACAAATTTAGCGTTGCTGCTGGCCTAGGTATACGTACGGCTTTTGCGTAATAGAGTTGTCAATGGATTCCGTTATTCGGACAATTCCTTTACCTTATCGCGGAGTTAGCATTATTGGCAGGTACTGTAGTAGAAGCCACACCTTGCATTTAATTTGGGCCCTGGGACTGGGAGTGGACTTCCGACTTGAGCTAGTGCAGCAGATGCACACAGCCAGAACCAAAGCTGTCAACACTGTAATTCTCTGACTACTCATTTGTTTCGATCTCTACAGGTCATTTTTATATAAGTCCTCCCATTGTTACATGGGAGAATGGGTTGAGAAATTCTCTTCAGTTACTTTGTTCTACGTGTTGAGTTCATGTACGATCCGGGGGTATAGTCAATAATTATAAAGTCATAACTTGCAATTGGGAAAACAGGCAAAAATGTGCAGAGTTCAGTTATTACAGCAGTCGTACTGGCGTTACTATGCGTACCGGGGTTCTATCAGTGCATAACGCACTTTCGGTGTACAGCAACATGATATACTTACATGGCACTGCACCAACAGCACTGCGGAGTACGCGTTAACGTTACTACCGATAGCCATGAGAAAACCAGAAGTGGCTTTAAAACTTTAGAGTTGTTGTGGACAATGGCGCAATCAATTGCAACTTGGAATACTCCAGAAAATGATAAACTGAACTGAAAAAACACAGCACCTACTAAAGTAAAAGGTAGCGCCGGTAGAGAAGCTCGAATGTCGGCAATTGAAGGCTTCAGGTAAACTGCTTAGGGCGTGGAATGGCCTCTCCGTCGGCGGGGTTGATGGCGATCTCGTTGAGGTTGACGGTGGGCGGGGCGGTGAGGACAAAGAGCACCGTGTCGGCAATGTCCTTCGGGGACAGCGGCCGGTACTCGGCGTACAACATCTCCTTGATCTTCTCCGCCGGCACATTGGGGAACATCTTGGTCGGAGCTTCCGTGTTCACCGGTCCCGGAGACAGATGCTGTCAGTGGATGATCAACAGATTACCTTGGGTCTTGATGAAATCATGGTGACTAGTAGCAAAAAAGATGTAGCTTTACCGTAACAAGAATTTTGCTCTTCTCGGCCTGCAACTCCATTCGGAGACCTTCGGTCAGTGCGCGCACGGCATGCTTGGTGGCTGAGTAGAAGTGCATGATGGGGGCGGGAGGCACGCGATGTCCCAGACCACTACAGACGAAAGTTCATATTGTTCAGTCCAAATTGCCGCACTTTCAAAGGCAACATGGGTACGAGTACAGTACCTGCCGATGACTACTATATGGCCACTTTCGGTCCCGGTCTTCCGTACTAGCCGCGAGGATTCGCGTAAGCAGATCGCTGTGCCCAGTATGTTCACCTAGGGAATTCCTTATCACTCTACACATGCCAGTGGGAAACTTTCAGGGAAACTCAAACCACAGGGTGCATGTGTTTGGCAAACGCGATATGCATAGCACTTGAGTGTGAAAGCAAATATCTTCTGTGTGTCGGTAAATGCCATTTTATAGGTATAACGCTTTTCCATTTAGAACCATAATTAACTTTTGATGAAGGCCACATTCATCCATTTCATGCCCTTTGGCGACACATGCACACACCCTTTCAGCTCACGCCCTCTGCCTGCATACGTGCCCTTTATAGTTCATTGTTATAATTAGCAGCTGTACCGGTACGTAATAGCTTATGGTCTGCAGCATGTCAGTGTATTCGCACAAGTGTGCAGCTTTTTTTCCCGTTTTGGACGACTTGTGCAAAGACCTCAACGTCTAGGAAACAAATTCCCTGCGGTTTTAAATTTGCAAACTCTAGATCTGTGCTCTTCAACACGCTGATGTACTGTACCGTGGTCCGTACCTATCCCTGAAGCTGCTGCTATCCACAGTCCACAGACCCCCTCTACTTTCATCTCAGTAGTTCCTAACGTATCGTACTTTAAAAACAATTGATAGAGGGAATAAGCAGGATAGCGCCTGCGCTATGTATTATGCAGATGCAGTGGCATTCGTGGTGTAACGTCTTCAAGTCATCTCTGCCATTTCTTGCTAGCATTCTACCGGCATCATACGATAGTCTCTACCTGTCAACCTATCTGCATTTAATGTAAAATAATACTTTTTTTACTCAGTTGGCTTCGTGTTAATTAAAAGCAGTTATCAGTTCTGGAATGCCGGGTATTATCTGGTCTATACAATCGGTGCCCTGGGATCTTATATTTCCTTTTTGGTGCCGGATGGTTTCGTGCAAATGTTACTTACACACTGCTGTATTCCTTGACCACAGACACATAACTAGCGTTATATTACTGAATAAAATATCTATTTTTCTTGATTATTAAGTAAGCAATAATTTACATTACTGTGTCTTTCTGCAGGATTTATGTACGAACAAATTTCTTCGCCTGTTCTCCGTATGTCTTATATATGGCCAGCACGGGATTCGTTATTTTGTAACCGGGTACGACTACTCGGGGCTAATTTTTAGGAGTTAGCAATTAGCATTAATGAGTACGTATATCACAGATATTAACAGATACTTAACGTAAATCAAGCTGAAATAAAATTTTGAGGGACTACATGTACATGTACACAATTATAGGTGCACGTACCAAAACCATACAAACTACTATTGTAATTATAACATAAGTTTTTGTGACATTGCACAAGTACTCGTTTGAATAAAAGCACTAAATTATCATCCGCAGAACAATGAACCTGTACATGTGCGGGAAGTCTATATATAAACATCTACATACGTACGTGTACGGTTAGATTTACTGACGATGCAAGTTACCTACACTAAAAATTGATAGTAAATGATCGAACATACTTCCATCATTTGGCGCCAGATGCTGGTCTCGCCCCGCAGTATCGGCCCCGGTTGGGAGCTTCCAGCGTTGATAACAGCGGCATGCAAATGACCAAACTTATCCTCTATTTGCTGGAACAGACCGAGCAAATCATCCTCCTTCTGCTGATCACACTGGACGGGGAAGAAGGTGCCTTTTCCTTCGGACTGGATTGTATCACGTAATGACTGCAAAATATAAACTACTGGTAGATAGTGCATTTTGTGCATTCTGCCGTACTCGTGATTCTGTTATTCGAACTTTCTTTTATAGTAGATTAATATTTAATTCTGACATAAAAGTGTTGATGAAGTAGCTGTAACAGGCATTGTAGATTACGAAGTGATGTGTTCATATATACCACAAGATTATCAATTCGTCTGGCGGATCCAATGACCGTCATCCCGCATTTGGCCAGTTCCCGGCAGACCGCCTCCCCGATGCCGGACGAGGCGCCGGTAACCAAAACAACCCGATTATCAGCCATGCGATCCTTTAATTGCGATCGCTGATGAATAGTCCTGGCAGGTTCGCACTATCGCGAATGTGCGTTTCCGCTACTGGTTTCGAAACACCTAGAAAAAGCAAGCTTTTCTGGCGACTTCAGATTTCACCTGCAAATCAAATATTTTCCGCACCGTTGCAAGTACACTGCAGGCATTTGACTTCGTGGCCTCGGATAATTAATGGCCGGGATGGTTTTTATAGGTGAATAAAAATACGAACGCTGAAGATATGATAAAAGGGTAGAATCGAAATGATAACAGAACACTAGAAAGGCCATTAAAGTCAAGAACGGCGAAAAGGCATGCGGCAATATTTCCGGTTTGTCGCAGTCAGTGCCCCACGGCTATCTGCCAGCGGCCAAGTGCTGCAACAGACAGCCTGCCATTCAAGCTGCCTGCAATGGGCCATCCAGTGAGCCATCAACTGCAGCAGAGTTGGTGGTGGAATTCCATTTTCCTGGCAATTTCCAGTCTATTAGCAACACTCTTCTCCCAACTTGCCATGTTAGTACTTCTTCACTTTTTCGTGTTTTTGCAGAGAACTTTTGAACGAACTGATAATCTGGATTGTGTAAACATTCTTTAGCCTAGTGCTGGTTAAATTGGGTATGAATTTCAATTGTTGATGAAAGTGGCGTGATATTCAGTCGTCGCGTTTGGAAGATGTTGAATAATTGTTGATCCATTGTTCGTTGTGATCTGAATCTGCGATCGCTGCAAAATGGCCAACAATTCCCTGAATGCCCCCCATCCGATCACTCTCCCCAACCGCGAGCAACTAGCCCATCTGGAGGAGCTGACGGAGAGCGTGATCGAGGCCTATCGCCACCTGGGCATCACCGTCTCGGACGTGCAGCCCAGTAGTCAGCCCGTCATCAATCAACAACTGTAAGAACGCTGGCAGCGCTGTGCTACTGTAGAAGTACTGTTTTTTTTTGCGTTTGCTGATGATCGTAGAAGAGTGGCAGTTTATTTCCGAATTTGTCCGTGAACACTGAACATAGACTCTCAAGAACAGCATCTTCTTGTTTTTTGTAATTAATCAGTCCGCATTTAGTATGAAATAACAGTAGCGTTGTTCTGTAGTTGTTAATTTGACTGAATTTATGCTTATTTCAGTGGGCTTGCTGGCTAATCCGTTAAGTTATGTTGAATTGAATTGTGTATGTTCTGGTGCTTTTTTTCTTGCGTGTTTAGTGTTGGAAATGAGAAGCTAGGTGTTTAGGAAATGTTGGTTGGTAAAGAGGGAAAGAGAAATGAGTGGTGCAGTGCTTCTACTCAATACATGTGTTGCGTCGTATGTTCAGGAACAGCATAGTGAAGGGCCTGCGCGAGCTGGACGAGGCCAAGGCCTGTCTGTGCGACCTGCAAGTCCCGCTGGAGGTGGTGCAGTACGTGGACCAGGCCAGCAACCCGCACATCTACACCAAGGACTGCATGGAGAAGGCCATCGTCAAGAACGAGCAGCTCAAGGGCAAGGTCGACGCCTTTAAGGTGCGACTAATGACGATCTCGGCAACATGCTTTTCTTCTTCAACACTAATAATTACAAATTCTACTATGCGCTTTTTCCATTGCGGACACTTCACCTTTTTTCATTTCGTTTGGCCTCATTTCTGCAATATTTTTTACTGCCACCGTTTCTTGTTGTCAAATATTTATTACTACCATGGGTATTTATTATTATTTATAATTCTGTTAGTGGGAATATTTGGGTCGAATATTTATCATTGGAAGTTCATATGATTTGTGACATATTCATTTACTGTAAATATTTATTTTTATTATTGAATATTAATGTAACATAAGTATTCGTTTACTACGAATATTTTTTTATTAATAATTATCTTCGACTTTGTATTAATGGGAATGTTTATCCTGGTGACATGTTTATTTACTAGTGTTTCGGTAGTCGATTTTGCGTAGCGCGTCGCGGACACTCGTGCCAAGCTGACCAGTAGTTGATGATCGTAGAATAGTGGCTTCAGTGGTTTCTGCATACTATCGTATTAAACCATACAAGTACTGCTCGATGCAGCCACAGGTGTTTCAACAAATATTAATTTTCAAGCAGGGAACTGTGCTTTTTCTAAAATTACGATTCAGCCGAATCAGACGTTTTCTGTGTAGTTTGTTCTAGTCGTGTTTTTGTAATTAAATAATTGTAGCTTTTCCAGCTTTTTTTATAAAACATCTGGCTGTATAAATCTATCAAAAATTAATGTATAAAAAATGAAGGAGTAACGGTGATGGGGTGAATATGGCCAGAGCAGTAGTGAGCGTTAGAAAATGCTCATAAAGTGCGATTTGCAGAATAAGAATTTGTTATACGCAGTAAAAATACCTCGTATAGCGTGCCAGTCATGATCAATTATTTGTCTCTTGTCCTTGTAGAAATTCAAAGCGCACTTGCTGGTGGAACTATCCAAAGCCTTTCCGCTGGAGATGGCCAAATACCGGGCACTGCGCGGCGACCAGAACATTGTGGAGAAATGAGCTGGCAGCACTGTCCTGTTGGAGATACAACTGTTTTTCTGGATCTCACGCTCACATTTTAATCCTGTTTTTATGCGGTAGAACAGTATGCCTGTGTATCGGTTAATTAATAATTCATTTGAAGTTTGTTGGGCACGTATTGACAAGCAATGTTAGCTGTGACCTGTGATGAACTGTATGAAAAGGTAGCTGCTGCATCGGTGTTTTGATCTGTCAGTGGTCGTAGTGTAATGGCTCGCAGTGGTAATGAAGGTCACTAGTTATTGTGGCTTGTCGCAGTTCAAATGCATTTAGTAACACAGCTGGAAAGCTCACTTATTTTTACGAAAATAAATAACTATACACTTTTGCAAACTAAATACATATTCGTAAGTGTTGATCAAATTGCTATACGGTAAATACATTCCGTTGATTGAAGACGGGTTCTGTTTTCATGAAAGTAAGCATAAATAAAACTACAAGAAAATATAATTTCCGAAATAATTTCGTACACGTTCGATAGTTGTCAGATTATTTACTACCTTGAATGATTGCAACAACCACAAATGCAAGTAATAAACTGACACACATTCATTTATTCCAGTTGTGTTGTCGAATTGCATCTGAACAAAACAAGCCTGACTAAAATCTGAAAGATACGACCAAGTGTGCAAACGGGTTGTCGATAACACTAAAACATGGAAAATAAAACCACAAAAAAAGAACAAGAATAAATCAAACAATCCGGGTTTGCTTCCAAAATCCAAACGCCAAAGACAAACAAATAAAATCACGATGAATAAAAACCAAAATTGTTAGATATCTATCCGGGTTAAAAGTGGCGAGAAAGCGTTGCATGCGCGTGTTAAGAGAAGACGAGACTTCGGGCTGACAACTGAACCAACGTCAAAGGGGGCCATAACGAACGCAGCAATAGAAAACCAGGAGAAAGCACCGCCCCTTCTCTACAGTATAATATGTACAACAACCAACCAGTCCGGAAAGAGTGCCGGGCGAGGAACGCGAGGCTCCGTCAGAGTCAGAGGATGCTGCAGCAGCGACAGATGCGCTGCCGCGGCCCGGCCACGTTGGGCGGCGGCGTGATCGGCGCGAAGTAGGCGTGGATATTGGCGCTTCGCAGACTGGCCTTCAGCCGGCGGATTCCGCCGCGGGTCACCTGCAACACATGTCGTTGTATCCACTTTGAATTACTTTTATGCCATATATATTCGGCGAAGATTAGGAGCAATCAAGCGTTGCTGCGCCCGGTGTCAGCAAGTTACTGCGAAAGACAACCAAAGTCAACCAGTGCTTTCTGTAACGACTACCTTTACGTTCAAGCATCGTAGTGCATGGGCTCGTAATTTCAGCCTCCTGTTTGTCCTAATACATGTACTTAATGTACGGTTATACCAACAATCTGATATCCAGCCGTAAACCCTTATTTTTTCGACCGATGTCTTCGAACTGAACAACCCTACATTTACAAATCTTGAAGCTAAATCAAACTGAAACGGCAGAAAGAATTCTGGTGCAGTGTAATGGTGCACTGTAATATATAATAACAAAGTAACCTGTTATCCCATACACTACCACATAGCACCAGTTGATCACAATTACTTTGTTCAGTTCGAGGTAATGGCTTATGATCAAGATGATTAGTTTTACGGAATAAAGTTTCACGCAAATCGAGTACTAAATGTGCCGTAATAATATCTAGCCAAGATAAAGGAATGATAACAACCGAAAAATAACTGGCGTAATTAAAAAAAAGGGACGATCTACTGTATGTGCGGAACTAAACTGACCGCTCGTACCGTTAATTCTGCCTACTGTTGTTGCAAGTAAGTTCAATTCTAAGTGGAAAAGTTTATTCCACTAAGGCAGTGATAGCTAATGTGGCATACCTGCTGGCAGTCGTAGAGATCAATCCGCTGCAAACTCAAGCACTCCTGCAGCGCATCCAACGCCGCATCCGTC
>JAQGAU010003268.1:0-13575 GCA_034698045.1 Paramacrobiotus richtersi
CGGATCGAATTTAGTCAGTTTTAGCAGATTCGGACCAAGATTATGGTCCTCCTCGTCTGTCATTATTGCAGTAGTGGGATCTTAACTTTATAAATCAAACACCTTCACGCCAATTTGTGGTGTATTTTAGAACCTTTATTCACCTGCTCGCTGTGAGAGACTGATCGATACTAAACTGTCTTGCAGTGACAGTAGAATAATCGTTGCGAAGATCTCGATAGCATAGTAACCATATGACACTACTGCACAATATCAATCGAGCAGGGTACCCAGAAAGTTCGTAGTTTCGTGAACGCTGTCCAAACAAGCCGGCCATGTTTCTTGAAACTGTAAGTTTACGGTTGGCCGCCTTCTTACTGATAATCCAATGCATCATTTATTGGCAAGCAGTCTAATTACTTCTGGAACATTCTAGAGTTTCTGGAATGATTTAGCAATAACAAGTCAAACACTAGGTAAATGATCAGTTTCCAGATTGCAACTTCGGAAAACATTCATGACACAGTCCATGCGCACCCCGATGCATTTCATAAACACAGCTCGACAATAAAAATAAACACGCCTATTTCAGAAATTTTAATACCTAAGTCTGATTTCTGTGCAAGAATGTCATAGGGGCGCAGCCTACTCTTCCATATCCTCTGGCTCTCGCTCGACAGCAAACTTCCCCGTCAGTGGGCGATAGTTCTGTCGAAACACTTTTTCCAGTATATTTACCGTCAGTTTGTTCAGCTTCCGTGCGTTGATGGCTGAGAAATCCGGAAATTCATTCAGCTTGAACATGGAACGCTGTTCTTTCGATGCTCGGGGATCACAACTTTCGAATCCGTCCAGAATCTACATCATAAACAAAGTTGGTCAATGAAACTAAATTTAAGAAAAATAAAATTAATCTAATTAAAATTAAATAGTAAATCAGATTAAAGACGTTGCACAATGTGGACGGTCACGAAGCGCGTAATTGAAAAAGGACACGGAAAGAACGCTATACCTGATTGATACGAGTCCATAGTTTAAACTCTTCGTTATCATCCGGGTCCATGATCATGGCAGACTGGAAAGCAGCCGGCACTATACTGGACTCGAGATCCACAGAAGGGCAATACTCTTCCAGGAGATTCCAAAAATAAAAATCACTCGACCTGCTGGGGGACTGCAGATCGATTCGGCCGCTGACAATGTGAATGCTCAGACAGTTGTGCGGTACCGGTTGCATGTATAAACGTAAATTTCGCTCGTAATTGATGAAATCACAGTTAATATCAGCAAATGTTACGCTATCAAAAACCAGATACCGGCACATTTTCCCGAACACTGTGTCCAATTCGAATACGGCAATGTCTTCCCGACCCAGGGGACGATCATGGTGCCACTGAGAGAACGGCTGTTGATAGTCCGAGAAAATCAGCGCCTCAAGAGGCTTTGTCCGAAGAAAATTCACAATCTCATCGATTATGCCGACGACGTGCCATGTACCGCAACCGGTTAAGGCGACCTTTCGCGTTTGATCGGAAATATTCTTATGCAAACATGCAGCGATTTTCCGGCAGGAATCTGCGTCTTGTTCTTCGGTTGCGTTCATGCCGGTGCACTGAATATGCACTTGGCTGGTAATCTCAGGGCAGTGTAACAAAACGTTCCACTTCGCACATACTCGCCGCGCCCGATGCTGCTGTTCCGTGTCCAGCAACCTAAACGCTTTCAACAAAATTTCCGGCGGAACAACGAGGTTTATGTCGGGACACTTATCGATGTCTCCTGTGGCAGGTTGCTGACTAGAGTTCGCCAATGATCTTTCGGCGGAGTCCAGCACGGGTTTGGATAGCTCCAACGTCTTTTTGAGTAAGCTTAGCTAAAATACAGTAAACAATGAATAACGTTTCGCACAGTTAATAATACTAGAATCTCGAAACACCCTAGAAGTAGTCATAACCGTAAACTCGAATTCCGTCTCAAACACTGGCCGTTAGGCGGTCAATTTATAGCTCGATTTCGATCATCAATGGCTTTCTCACCTGATTCCGTAAGGTTTTCTTAGTTTCAGGTTTGTCCTCCATCAGATAATACAAAATTCCCTCTCTGACACTGAGAATCTTTTTGCGAGGTTTTTCTTCCATCCACAACAGCTGCACCCGATCATCCAGAACAAAGTCTTTGGGTACAGGAGTTCGCATTTTACGGAACGCAGTCCAAACAGGCCGGCAGGCGAGGTAATTCTTGAAACTGTACGGATGGCGAATATGATCCACGGGCAAAACATACTGCTGTTTCTGATCGTTGATAAGCAGCTCCACCAGACTGAAATTCAGTTCGTCACTGTACAACAACACTTGAGCAGGATACCAAGTGTAAGGAGCGGTTGGGGAACACTGCACAACCGCTTCCCAGTTGCATTCATGGGGCTTGTCGTTAAATGAAGTCCGAGGCTGACGAATTCTCTGGGGCGGTATGGAAACTGGAGGAACATTCCCGAAGTCAATCACGAGACCGTCTTTGTCAATATCCACGACGTAACCGAACTGCTTTGTACCATTCTCCATGTGGACATCCACGGCGTCCCATCGTTCGATGGCACTTTTGATGATGGTTCCTGGATGACGAATACTGCGTACAAGTAACTAGTCCACAAGATGAGAACCGTACACGATGGCGCCGCAATCCAGTCACAAGTGATCAGGTTACTTCTACAGTAAGCCAGAAAAGACCAGGCATTTATAAATCAGCACAAGGTGATAAGAACCGTTAAAATGACTCCCGAAGCGACCAAGCGGCAAACAGTTGCGAGTATACAACGAAAAAGTTAAAATTAACACGAGTGAAACTCGAGTAGTGAAACACGAGCCAAACGTTTCATGTAGACGCTGCATCAGGTGTCTCAGTCTCCAGCTGACACCATCGACTTGGTTGTTAGATTACAAATTCCGTGGCTTCCCCGTCGTATTGTCCTGTATCGACAGCTAGGGAATGCGCAAGACTTGTTAACCGACAAGTGGCGACAACAGTGAACACTCTTTTTCGATACAATAATCACCGAACCCTTTCGCTTTGACGATTGTTAAATTTTTTATTTTTAGTTCTTTCTCTAATAATCTTTCGCAGCAATTATGGATTGTTTTGATTTCGCGACGAGCCAACCTTCTTCGATATGCAGTTAGTTTCTAAAAATAAGGAATAAGTGGCATGTTATCGAACTTGTACCACGGGTTAAATCTGTTCATGCACGGGTACCTTATTATTTCATGTAGCTGTGGTTCTATTGCAGACGTTGTGATATTCCCGTAGGTGAATCCACCGGCTACAATACCAGACTTGGCCGGTGCACTTTGACTCACTTTAATTTTTACCGAAATTCAGAGCAATAAGACAGCGGCTGACAGCTTACGCAGGCTTGCAGTTGTTAGACAGCAGCCTACCGGTGTGTACTTGTTCGGATCCAGCGACCCGCGTTTCGGAGCCATCTTAATTTTCCTTAAAAGAATGTTCCAACCTCACGTACTTTATCAGAGTACCCAAGGCAATACCGTAAAAGCGAGAACCTTTAGTCACACCCTGTTTTATTACAAGTAGAAGTCTCCGAAATCAGAGCTCCGCTTTTGTAGTTATTTTGGAGCAATCACTTTAAAAAACTTAAAAGGTCACTTTCCAGGGAGGCATTTGAACCAGTTAAACTCTCTGGGTTTGTAATTTATTGAGAAAATATGGCGTCTGGGAACATTACAACACGAAAAGTGGAAGTGCGAATTCTTGTTTCTATTCCGCTTCTGGATGTTACATAATGAAAAGCAGCCATTCTCCTCCAAGCAGCCCTCTAGGATCACGGGCCACGGCGTCCAGCACCCAACCGCATTGTCCTAGTTTCTCCGCCCCATTCAAACCGAGAAGCCTGGGCCGCAAGGATTTCCAAGTAGTGCCTAGCTTGAACGATCTCAAGTTTCTCAACGCGGGACAGCGATGATATCGAAAATATAATAATAATTATGCGCCTTACTTCTGAGCCGAAGTTGTGGCGGCGAGATAAGTTCTTTATTTTTCCGCTGGAAAAGCAAGGCATTCATTTTGCCTTTACCGCTCTCATGAACAGTCTTGATTCAAGATCCCATCTCGCCGGTGGTTGGCGTATGAATGAAAAGGAAGTGTCAAAATGTACCGTGGCATTGCGCCATGCATTATTTCAGTTTACTTGAACTGATCCTGCATTCGTGGTAAGCTCGGTATACCGTATACGGACTGGAATGATTCTATTCAACCACTACACCATACGTATATTACCGTAATTAACATAATTATTAAAAGTACAAAATGTACAGAGATATCCCATGCAAACAGCTTTTACAACAGCAAAATCTCCTCTGGCTCTATAGCAAATTTCCCTATCAGTGGACGGTAGTTCTGCCGAAACACTTTATCCAGTATAGTTAACGTTAGTTTGTGCAGGCTCCGTGCGTCGATGGCAGAGAAGTCCGGAAATTCATTCAATGTGAACATGGAACGACGTTTTTTCGATGCTCGGGGATCACAACTTTCCAACCCATATAGAATCTATATAAATTACGAAAAAGATAGCTCACAATGAGTAGAAGGACGAAACCGATACGTAAAACGGTAACGGACAGAACGGCATACCTGATTGATAGCAGTCCACAATGCACGTTCACCGTGATCGTCCAGATCCATGACCATGGCCGACTTGAAAGCAGCCGGCACTATACTGGACTCCAAATCCACCCAAGGGCAATACTTTTCCAAGAGATGCCAAAAATCACTCGACCCGCTGGGAGACTGCAGATCAATTCGGCCGCTGACAATGTGAATGCTCAGACAGTTCTTCGGTACCGGAGAGATGGAATTATCCTCGTATTCACTGACGAAATCACAGTTAACATCAGCAAATGTAACGTTATCAAAGACCAGATAGCGGCATATTTTCCCGAAAATCTCGTCCAGTTGGAAGATACGATTGCCTTCCGATACCACGGGACGACGATCGTCCCAGTAGCAGAACGGCTGTTGGCAGTCAGAGAGAATCAGTGTTTCTAGAGGTTTTGATCGAAGAAAACTCAGAATCCCGTCGACGATGACATAGACTTGCCACGTGAAGGAACCGGATAATGTGAGCTTTTGCGTGTGATCAGAAATATTTTTATGCACACATGCAGCGATTTTCCGGCAGATATCTGCGTTTCGCAACTTTCGCTTTTTAGTTGCTGGCGTGAAATGCATATGCACTTCGCTGACGATATCAGGAGAGTGTAATAACGCGTTCCACTTCGTACATACTCCCCGCGCCCGAGCTTGCATTACCGTGTTCAGCAACTTGAAGATTTTCAGCAGAATTTCCGGCGGAATGGTTTTGTTTATGTCGGGGCACTTATCGCCGCCTCCTGGGGTGGTAGGATGCTGACTGGAGTTTTCCATGTGTTTTTCAGCCGAATCCGGCTCGGATTTGCATAGATCGAATGTCTTCTTCAGCAAGCGTAGCTAAAATTAAAAGAGAATAATAACTTTTCGCACATAATAGTCGAAAACTTGAAACCTCGTAATCCTCTGATGCCTAACAGTAAAACTTTTCGTAAACTAAAATTCCAAATAAATTAAAATACTGCGAATTTCATTGGCCTTGTGAGGTTCCGTCTTGGAAAAAGTTTCTGCATTTTACCTCAATTTGTGGGATTTCCTCAGTTTTAGGTTCGTCTGCCATCAGGTAATACAAATATCCCTCCTTGACACCAATAATCTTCCTCTGAGGCACTTCCTCCATCCACAAATTCTGCACCCGTTCGTCCAGAACAAAATCCTTGGGCATCCAAAGAGTTCGTGTTTTTCTGAACACCGTCCACACGGGCCGGCCGTCGAGATAATTCTTGAAACTGTAAGGTCGGCGAACATGATCCAAGGGCAAAACATATTCCTGCTTGCGATCGTTAATGAGTATCTCAACCAAACTGAAATTCAGCCCATCATTGGACAAGAGCACTCGAGCGGGATACCAAGTGTAAGGCGCGGCTGGAGAGACCTGCACAACCGCTTCCCAATTGTATGCGTTGGGATTCTCCATAGATCCTCGACGATTGCTTTCCGAAGTATCGGAGTCTGGCGACGGGCAGGGTGCCGTTCGAGGCTGGCGGATTCTGCGTTTGGGCACTGAAAGGGGAGCACCATTCCCGAAATCAATGACGAGACCGTCTTCGGCAATATCCACGACGTAACCGAATTGCTTCGTACCATTCTCCAGCTGGACATCTACGGCGTCCCATCGATGGATGGGAGTTTTGATCATTGTTCCTAAGTGTCGATGACTACGCACCGTACGTAACGCAATCAAAAGTTGCAATTTGAAAGAAAGGATTACAAATACTCAATGACGACAGCTACCACAGTTAAACTATCGCACCCACAAAAAAAATCAGTAGGAGTTCATAAAAATTTAATTGGAATGATATACAGTACAAGAAGTACAAGCGTAGACAAGAACTGGCCACAAAAGAAAGTGACAGAATCTTTTGAATGCTTCTGAAGTGAGTTTATTGGGCAAAAGCCTCCGACACAAAAAACAAGTGCACAGGCACATACAGAGACACTACAAGGTAAGTCAAATATCGAAAAAACAACCAGCCACAACCATCGCGATTAGTACGAGAAACAGACGGCAAAGTGCCAAGAACAGCGGCAGCGTTGCCTTTAACAACAGCAAGGCTTAAGCGATTCTTAATAAAATATGCTGCTTTAATGTATGCAATAGAAGTAGAGGTACAGTACTTAAATGGGAAAATCAAAATGCGAACCAAAACCTACTGCTTATGAAGGTGCTGCCCTGGGTGTCTACCCAGACGGCTCTCCGTACCTAGGAGCACGGCATTCCGCCCAACCGCATTGTCCCTCTTCGCCCCCATCAAACCGAGAAGCCTGGGACCCAGGCCCTGGGCCGTGGCCAAGTAGCGGCTCGAACGATCTGAACGCGGGATAGCGATGTGATTAAAAACTATACTTCTATATGCCTTATCAGCCGAAATTGTGGCAATGAAATGAGTGTCTTGCTTTTCCGCCGGTAAGGCAAGGAATTGCTTTTGCCTAAGCCTTTGTTTGTTTGTTTGTTTTACACCGTTATTACGAACAGTCCCGATTAGAAATCCCATTTGACCGATGGTTGGCCTTTTATTGTCTGTAGTCAATACGAATGAGCTAGGGAGTATTATGGCATCAGGTAAGCAAACAGCTAAAAAAGTACCTTAAGCATTACTTTTGAAAGGAAAACCTGCTAAATACTGAGGCGAACAATTCAGTTCTTCGGAAAACATAATCCGTGACACGGTGTACTCGAACCCTACGCCAAGATGCATGCACAAATTCATCTTCAATTCTTCGATACACTGACAAACAAAAAGGATAACAAACTTATTACTAAATGAATGCCGAGATATTCCTTGCAACAACTCTTATCATGGCGCAATTTATCCTTCCATATCGTCCACATCTAATGCATATTTTCCCGTCAGTGGACGATAGTTCAGTCGAAATACTTTATCCAGCATATTTAACGTCAGTTTGTTCAGTTTCCGTGCATCGATGGCGGAAAAGTCCGGAAATTCATCATTGGTCAGCCTGAACATGGAACGCCGTATTTCGGATGCTCGGGGATCATAACTTTCGAATCCATACAGAATCTACGATTATATTGACCAAAACGTGAACGGGGTCGAAAAACGAACACTTCAAAAGGTCACGGATAGAACGGCATACCTGACTGATTCCATCCCAAAACTGTCGGAGGAGCCCGGACCCTACCTCAAAACCGGTCTAAATTCGTCACTGGCTTCCCATGTGTACTCATCCAGGGCTCCCCGACGGTTGCCTTCCGACGTCGCTTCATCATCAGACGAACTCGCAGTAGCCTGGTATGTATTTCGAGGCTTGCGGATCTTGCAGATGGGCACCGAAACCGGAGCACCAGCTCCGAAATCGATCACGAAAGCGTCTGCGTCAATATCCACGACGTAACCGAATTGCTTCGTCCCGTTCTCCATTTTAACATCTACGGCGTCCCATCGCTGGATGGTGCGCTTGATCATGGTTCCTTGGTGGCTACAAGCTGAGAAAGCTATGCGACGGCGTCGTAATTAGCTTCACAAGTTACAGTTTGCAAGAAATCCAACATGTTACAGGTAAATTTTGTTGAAACGCGAGCGATATCACTCGTATCAGCCAAAGCGAGAATGAGCCACCAAAATGGGTCCAAAAAATTCATTTGTGCAGTGATGTGTGCCTGGCACACTGTGCCACCTTCCTCGATAGGCGGTTTGTCTGTAAAATTTGACAGCCGGAGCGATTTTCGAGTATTCGATGATTGCCTCTGTCATAGGGACCACTACTCTGGCAAGATCTGTACGGTGTAGATGTATATACGAGCACGCCGATCTCAAAGGTGACTTTATCCAGAATCAATGCGTTAACCAAACCAAATGCTATCAAAATCCACTACTGAAATCAATGTGGCATCTAGCTGGCGCTCAAGAGTGTTAATGCGATCAAGAATTATCTCCGAAAGATTCGGTTAGTCGAAACGCTATTCATCAGTGTGTTAAAACAGAATTTACCGGAATCTACCGTCTTCGCACCGTCATTACGTCACACTCAACAGGCTTTACAGCGAAAAGAGTAACAGAAGAGAGAGAAACGTTACACGTCGCTCCACCCTCCTGTACGACAGTACGGATCCCTTAACACCTCTTTCGATTTTGTGAGGAAATCATTCGATTTTGTGAATTTTTGTCACAATTTTAAATTTTTGTCAATTTTGAGCCTTTTTAATTGTGTATCTGCTTGTTATTTATAGATCCTAGAAGACTGCACTTTTTGGATTCGTTATCATGATCGGTTCTGATTAACTGTTATAACCAGGATCCTTGAAATTCTTGACACAACACGAAGAAATGAAAGTACGTGCCTGAGACTCTGATGAGAGTATCCGAATGTGGACGCGATAATTTCCAGAGAAAACCTCTGTCACAGGTTACAGGTAAGTCTAAAGTCCGCGAATTACCAGTTTTATGCGCTTTTCTGTGGAATTCTTTACAAAATTATAACTTCTCCATTAAAAAAAGGCATTTCTAATTTCTAGATCTCTTACAGACGAACATGGAGTCTCTAAACGGGAAGGCAGCAGATTTTTCCGATCTGGAAGAAGAATTGTACTTGTGGGTACAGGGGGAACAAGCCAAAGGAATCGCGATGCCGTTTGAGAAAGTGCAAGAGAAGGCCGCTGAAATTGCGCAGACGAAGGGATTAATTATGACTGAGGTTTCTGAAAGTTGGGTGGAAAGTTTCCACCTGCGCAAAGGACTGATTCTTTGTCGACCACTGAAGCGACGGATGCCACCGACATTGGACCAACCCTCGAAAATATCGAAGCGTGTAAGGGAAAGCTTGGTGAGCGAGGGAATTTGTATTACACGGAAATTAGGTTCAGAAATCTTTTAATTTTTGCATCTTTTTTGGAAAGTTTCTCTGCACTCCCAGCACCAGGGCGGTTGCTCTGGCGACATCCGCTTTTCACGTTTCCGATTATTTTCCGAGTTTTTTTAGCTCGACTGGATGCAACTGTATATTTCTGGTATCGGTATCTTAATATTTAAGTGTGATTACTAGGAAGAAAACAAGTGAAAGATACCTGAATGTAATATTTGGCGTATTGGACTGGTCGGATAATCGGACTGTGAACATCTGCTCCATTTTGAAAAAATCTCACTTGTCAGGAAAAATCATTGAATGCAGTTTCCATGATTTGCATTTTCCGTCGTAAATCTTATCGCTAAATTTTGTGATTATCAAAACTAATTAAATCAAAAATGATAAATCAAAAATTAAATAATTAAATCAAATAATTAGATATAATTAACAATAATTAAATTAAAAATGATAAGTCAAGAACTAAATAAATTAAATCAACATAATTAAATATAATTAAAAATAATTAAATCGAAAATGATAAATCAAAAACTGTCTGTCGAAGTAATATTTTAAAGAAACTGTACGCTTGATTATCTGAACAGTGCACAACGGAAGAGGGAAATTGCGATCCTTTTGTGCCATTACACTTCGCAGTTTACTGCATGCGTACGCAACAGCAACTCAGAGAATCGAACAGGAGACCTACTAAATAAATAAAAAACAATATTAAGAAAAAAGAATTTGTTTCACGATAGTCGTTCTTTAAAAGAGTAATGCACTCACAGTGTCAGTCAACTCGAAACTGCAAACAACTCGCAAGATAAAGAAATTATATATAAAACGCTTCTTTAATATATTATCCAAAGATACATATTTCCAACAGGTTGACCCAAATCATTTGGTTTATTTTAACAATTTCGATTTCAGTATTTAATCAATTTTTCGAAATAATTTCGAAGATTGTCTGAGTAATCGGAATAATATATTGGTGTTATGTGTATATTTTCACCCAATACATATTCTAGTTCTCAGTTATTCTTACAGGAAGGACCGACAACGCTCTCATTTGACGCAACAGGCACCGAACCCTTTCGCTTTGATAATCGCTTAATTGAGCAGCTGTTAGCGCCGTTGACAGTCCATAACGATGTTCCTGCACTGGTCGATCTTCCCATAGAGACTCCACCGCAGTCCGAAATCCCTCCAACATTGACTAGGTGGCCGCTAGTGATTCTCTTTGGTGACTCGCATTTCCAAAACTGCTTCTATAATAACGGGATCGGAAGTCTAATTGCCAGCCGATTTCAAAGGTATACGATTTTTTTCATGTTTATGTATCAATAGTTTTCTTTCACTATCGGCTTTCTCCATGCACGTTTTTTTATCTGCAGGCGCTGCGATGTCCTGGCCCGTGGATTTAATGGCTACAACACGAAGCTCGGACGATATGCGCTAGACCACGTTCTGCACTCCATTCCGAGTGACCTCATTGCTGCTTTTGTGATATTGTTCGGATCAAACGATGCGTGTTCGGAAAGTGACAAAAGTCATGTCAGTGTGAAACACTATTCCCACAATCTTGATTATATGCTCAACAAACTCAGGGTATGTTTTCGTATTTTTTTTAACGACATCGGGAACTTGAACTGGATGGAACAACGGCTTCCTGAATTTATTTACGGAAAACCAACATTTATCTTGGTTTCGCAGAGTAACGAGTATAGTTGCGTAATAACTAATTAATTAACTGAAAATTTTATTAATTAATTTTTAATAAGTTTAAACTAAATAATAATAACTAATTAACTAAAAATTTTGTTAAGTAATTTTTAATAAGTTTAAACTAAATAATAATTTTTAAAAATTAATTTTTAATCATAATTCTTAGTAATTTTTAATAATAATATTTTCTTCATTTTTCATAGGAATACGGTGTACCACCAGACAGAGTAATCCTCGTTTCCCCGCCGCCTTCCTACCAAGCCCTCTGGGAACAAGCTTGTCGTGCCGTGAAACGGAAAGCCACAATACGGAACAACGTGACGATTGAAACGTACGCGTTAACAGCGGGCCTTGTGGCAACGAAGCACGGAGCGCACTTCGCTGATCTCTTCTCCACCGTTTTCACCGATAGCGACTGGACCTCATACCTGGCGGATGGGTTGCACTTTAACGCCAAAGGAGCGCAGAAAATGTACGCTGTGCTGGGACCACAGCTCGAAATGGTTTTACAGCCGTATGGTGTTCTTTTACCGGATTGGAAGGAAATCGATCCTGCAGATGTCGAGGTTTGCCGCCTTGAATGGTATGATTGCTATGTGCAGTATATTAATTTTAAGGTTACTCTCTGTTAGGAAGCAACGGCAGTGGCAAACGAAACCGAGTCTGGTGTTTCGACGGATACTGGTTTCCAAAAGGAAGCTGCAGCATCGTTGACCAACTGGCCGCAAGTTGTCCTTTTTGGTGACTCCCACTTTGAAAATTGCACCGCGGGGAACGGGATCGGCGCGTTGATCGCTACCAAATTTCAACGGTAAGTAATTCGTCGACCGTCCGGGAAACAAAACAGCTTTTGTTTGTGGATTTATTCGACAATTGTACGAGTACGAAGTTTGGTTTCTTACTGTAGACGCTGTGACGTTGTGCAACGTGGATTTAACGGATACAACACCACTCTCGCCAGACACGCACTGGATTGCGTTTTGCCGACATTGTCCAGCGGAAGGATCGCTGCATTTGTGATTTTATTCGGCTCCAATGATGTGTACCCGAAAGGCGACCGACGCCATGTTGAATTGCAGAAATATGCCGATAATCTCATCTACTTGGTCAGAAAGTTGAAGGTATCGATCACCTTGCTTGAAGACTTGCTTTAGTTCTAACCTCGGCTACCACGTTTTTAACGCTTGTCCTCTCAGAACTGCAAATTACTTAAGATTCAGTAGTGATTATGCTGTGAATGGAAAATACAAAGGACACATTTTGCATAGGAGCACGGAATATCGCCCAACCGGATCATTCTGCTGTCCCAACCACCCTCGAATCATGTGGCCTGGAATCAGAATTGTAAAAGGACTGGAGGACGGACAGCTTCAATTCGGGACAATTCGATGATAGAAAAATATGCTGTAGCAGCTGGAAACGTTGCACAAGAGCAGGGAGTTTGTTTCGGTGACCTCTTCTCCAACATCATCAGTGCTGCGGATTGGCCGTCTGTCTTTGTGGATGCCTTTCACCTTAACTCTCAGGGAGCAAAAAGGATGTACGGTACCATCGAACCTTTCCTCGGAACGAATTTGCAGCTGTGCAAACCGATTTTGCCTGACTGGAAAACTGTTGATCTCATGAATCCGCAAGCTGACTTTGCACCTTGTGCAGTTTCGGCGACTGTTTGAAAAATTTAATATTGCAATATGCACGCGTAACGGAGTGAATGTTAGCGTTTTTATAATGGTTGCTGGTTATACAAGAGTTCGAAATCGCATTTGTGGTATGATATCAGATATGCAGTGATTTTGTTCCATTTGATGATTTAATGTTCCATGTTCACAATACTAAAAGGATATGCTCCACGATCTCTGAACACTAGAAACAGTACCGATAAAAAAATCATACACGCTGCTCACAGAAGGAACAAAAGTTGCAAGATTAATGCAAATCTGCAAGGGTAGGTTTTATGGTACAAGAATATGCATACTGTTGGCTTCCATCCAAACGCAACATCATCTCATGTAATAAAATTTTAGTAAACAGACCATTCAGTTCTAACGAAGACAGGCGATTCAGAACGCAGTTAACGAACCTGTACAATCATCCCACTTTACAAAGGTTGCTGAGAAATACACTTCGCAGCAGCTGCTCTGAGTTTCGGCATTCCATGCTCATCAGCAAAGCACAGATACTTCAAAGCATTCTCAGCGGTGATGGCATACAACATGGTGCGCTCGCATTCGTTACGCAGTTCCTTCATATCGTACTTATCTGCTGCAATCCACAGTTCTTGCAGTGTCCCATCCGTTTTCAGCGGAGCTCGACCATAAGCGTATTGCACCAATGCTTCCAAAACTTCCAACCGAATATCATCAATCTTGCAGACTCCCGTGGACTTTTCCTTCATCTCGCTCTGGAACA
>JAQGAU010003269.1:0-13571 GCA_034698045.1 Paramacrobiotus richtersi
GAAGTGGTAGTCTGAGTGCACTGCAGACACTGCGCAGAAAGTCAGTCCGGAATATTTTGACGTCTCTGCTGTTGATTAATTAACGTTGGAATAATTTTGCATATCTTATGTTGATCTTGCCTAATCGTACGGTAATCTTGCATAATTTTATCGTACGGTTGACATTTATCCGTCTTGATTTCATTTCATTGTTCTGACGAATTAGTGTGATATAGTACCTCGCATCATTCCAAATGCTCTTCTCAGCTGAGTACTTCGGCAGAGTTCGGATGTGGATGGATTGTAGGTAAGGTTACTGCACATTTATCTATGAGAAATTTTAAAATGTAAGTAAGGCAGTAAGAAGCGCGTTTCGGTTTTGCTCGCCGATTGTGTGCAATGCCTACCCAGTTATTATGTTTCGGTCGTTTGGTTCGCCAAATTCGACCCATCGTTACTTTTTATTTCGGCGAACTATGCGCCATTCGGCGGCCTGAAGTGCAACTAAAGGTGCTGTCATCTCAAACGTACCGAATTTAGCAATTTTTTAATCAGTACCAGGTACAAACGGACGGTGAAAAGTTATGACTTTTCGAAGTTATTAATAGTACGTTACATTCCTTGATTGTTCTGCCGATTGTGCGATTGTTGGTGGCTGCGGATTGTTGCCGAATGTCTCCGATTTGCCAATCTCACAATCCGACCCCGCCCTCAGTCCGACTACCTGACTATCCAAGAATCGCAAAATTTCGTGATTCTTTGCACAATCCTCACTTGTGGCCGCACATATCACAAATGATCCTTTTAAATGTTTCACTTGTAAAATCTGCTGAGAATCTGAGATGCGCCAGGAGTGACTATTTTTTGCCAAACTTGTGGATTTTTATGAGTTTTTTCAAAATAACAAGTTTTTTGTCGTTGGAACTTATGTTCCAACAGAATTCATTCTTGATTTTATGCTCAAAAATATTCTTAGCGGACTTATGTACGTTTTGAGCTCTTTGTTTCGCACAACAGCGATGTCATGAGTAATGTAAAAACTCAACGTATTTTCTTGAATATTCCCCCGCCCCAGATCCAAGAATAATCGCCCAAGAATACTCGATTCAAGAATTTCTGGCTCGTAATCGAAATAATTAAGCGCTCATGTTTAGACAGCAGATTTTATAGTTCAACTGTATATGCAATATTATGCATGGTTTTAAACCTATCATGTATCGGGCACCGTTGTCGAACAAGCAGTTTACGAGTTTTACCCTTTAACTTGGAAAATTTGGCCGCAAAAACTCAGTGAATCCAGTTAAACCAATAAGCACTCCACCGCCCCGAAATAAGGGCCCCTATCGCAATAAAAGCCCTGTCGGGAGGCAACTGAATAAAGTAAGCGCCCTTGGCGAATATATGGTAAAATACAGTATGCCTGATATTTCCCGAAAAACGTCTTTTCACCTATATACATCACAAAATAAACTGTGGACGCTCTCTGACATCTAAATATTTTCGCAAAGTCTTGGTGAAATTTCAAGTTTTGAATATCTGTTCGAGGGCTGTATTGACATGGTTGTGTATCTTGAACAATCAAACTACAACGTAAGACTCTCAAACTTCGATTCTCCTCGGGCAAAATGGTATGACGCCATTGGCTGTAAAAATTCTGCTCACAATTGCACAAACGGACAATCCGGATACAACCATCTAAGAATGTAACGTACTATTAAGTGTGTGTATGTGTAAGTTGGCTTAAGATAGTGGTCTACGGGGATCGTATCAAGATCGTAACTTTATTGATCCGATCCCCGTAGACCGCTATGCTCTTCGAAAATTGATAACTTTTCACCGTTTGTACGCGGTAATGATTAAAAAATTACTAAATGTGGCCCATATTTACTAGATCATATAAGGGACTTATTTATTTCTGATTTTTGCCCGAAAATACTTACTTGTAAGAAGCTGGTGCGATACTGTTTTTGGAAAACGGTGCACACGCATAGAAATGCCGTTTGCTTGTTAGACACATTGTGCTAAACAGCACCATGTGGCTAAAACTCTGCCCAGCGACACATGGATTGAACAAATGCACCGCAAGACAAAAAGTTTTTTCGTTAACGAAATTGTTGATACGGATGAACGAGAATGATAGTTTTGCGACGATAAAAGTTCCGCAGTTATTTCAAATACTGTTCAATGCACCTAATACTGCGACCGCTATCCCGAATTTTGGTAATACCGTTGCTGGGGCTTGATTGCCAGCGCTTACATGGAAGCGGAAGTAGCGAGTGACCTTTCGCTTCCATGTTTCGCGGGAAATTTTCTAAATCGATACCTGGTTTCAAGAAACATAATGCACGTATCCACTTTTCGTGGTCAAACGGCTAACACAAACAGCACGCAACATCCGGTTGTTAAGCGATCCTTACAGAAAGTCAAGTACTTCACCAGCGCGTTCAAAGCTATCCGATAGTGATTTTAGGTCTTTCTTCAATGTTTAAAATCTTGTGTGTAGCGATCCTAGCGCTGGCTTGTATTGTTATATGCATTAATTGTAAATTTGAATACGGTGTTACGGACTACTGCCCGCTGCTTTGCAAGGACCAACGCTTTATACCACAGTGGATGTGAATCTCTGTTCACATGCGCCGCTTTTATGCATATTTCTGTTTTCGTTCCACGAGCAGTAAATTGTAACTGGTTACTCCTACGCGTCATTGTAAAAGCACACGCACCAACCAACATTCCCCCGTCACTGGGATTTCAAGGCCACTCTTGGTTGAGATTTGTTTGTTTTGCGGAACACGAACATTCCGTTCACCTTGCGTAATTTTTGGGATGACTTTTCAAGGCAAATATCGTTCTCACTGGTAAGTACGAAACGTATTTGCAACGAGCGTGTTCCTGTGCGTTAGCGTGGCACAATAAATTCCGCTTCAACGACTTCTGTCACCTACGAGTGTGCCAACGAAGCGTCAACTTAGACAATATCTGGTTTGTATGGTGGTTTGCAGAGCGTAAGGCCCAATAACAGTCAACGTTACGTATGAGCGCGGATTGGTGTCAGTGTACTAGGTCTCATCATTGGACGTGGTTTAGAGCGAAACCCAAAACCAGGTTTAAAATTCACAAGAAAACAAAATATGACCTTTGGTATATACATCTTCAGCTTATTGAAAGATGCAGAAGACAGCAAACTGTGCAGCTGTGATCGCAAGCTTTCTAGAATTGTTTTGACAGAAACACGATGAACTGATGTTTTCGAATAGTCGTTTTATTATAATACCATGAAAACACCCCAAATCTGAAATTTTTGCTCTCGCCATATTGATTGAACGCGGATTAATAATAATGACAGTACTTAAATGGATTTCTTAACTTATAGAGCTCAAAACGTGGGTTTACGAGCTAAAACGATTCATCTGCACAAAAGAGAATGGTCTAATCAGTGAGCCCTGGCCGAAGCGAGATGAATCACCACAATGGCTTTCAGAACGGATTGCGGCAAAGTCCTTTGCATGAGAACAGACCATTGGTCAGTCATAGTCAGCACTATTGATCATACGTAAAATCCAGATATAAACCATTACCGATGCTAAGAGTAAAAACGAAAGGCGGATAATCAATCCCTAAAATGTCAACGGTCGCTGTTTAGCGCAGTAGCTGATTTGGATTCGTGTTACCGTCACAGTCATTGCGTAGGCCAGATTGGTGTTTAGCTGGCCACCAAAATGGGGCACATTTTGAGATGTAATGTAATGACTTCCTCCGGTTCCTTGATTGTCCAAAATTATGCCTTTCCTCCTGCGGCCGAGTTCGTCAATGAGTGGCTTGTCATTGGACTTTTGGATATTTCGCTGACTGGCTGGTCACACAGGTTTGCTTCTTTCTCTTTATTCAAGATTTGCTTTCCTGCTATGGGTCATCAGAATAGTTATTAGGTAGTATTACTATAATTACAAGTGCCAGCCAAGTACAAGTGTCTCTTACGTTTTAGAAATTCTTATAAGTTTGCGACATCTTTCGCATGCAGAACACTCAGTCATCCAGGCCACCTTGTAGCAATATATTAATTGCGTGCGGAAGGAGGTCTTCGCGTTGCGAAGGGGAAAAAATATGGGTTCCTAGGTGGGTGGGTGGTGGACTCGAGGTCCGGTGTTTTCAGTTGTCCGTTTTTTGGAAGACTTTTTCTGGTTTTTAATTGGAGACTAACTACTGATTAAGTCCATTAGAAGTCTGCGGTTGCTCCGGAGACTACAACTGTAAGTATAATTTACATGCGCAGTATGTGAGCAGCCACAATATCTAATATCTTCACTCATGGAGAAAGATTGGTGACCTTTCCCTGAATTTAGGCTGAAGAACGCCGTCGTTCCCTTCAAAAACAGGATAATGCTGCCGTTTAAATCTTTTTAGACACATCTAAGCGATCAAGATCTCTTTTTTCGTTACGTCATTATAAAGTTGTCGTGAAGAGTAGGCATCTCCATTAATCACACTACGTAATGGAGCGATTCCATGTATATAACTCCAATCTCAATATGACCTTAACGTCCATCTGCAACAAAACAGTTGCATTTTGTGTGAATTTGAAGGTACCCGGCTGCACTTTGCTGTTCCGTCTTCAGTAATTACGTAAGGGCACAAATGCTTTAGTAATCGATGCGGAGTATCGTTATAGGCAGAAATTTAAAGCTGGATCACGTCAACCCAGCCTCTTGTCGCCTTTCATGTAAAGTGGCCATGTAAAGTTGTTGTTTTCATGTAATGTTGCCACGTCATTAGAATTATCCCGGAAATCAAAGTAGCCTAGTCAACATTGGAAACACTTCCCGAATTCATTGAATAGCTAAGCAGGCTCATTGTTCTTGGAATGCAGCTTGATTCCCTAGGAAATAAGCACCATCGCATTTAGTGGTAAAGCTGTTCATTCAAACACCAGAACAATCCGCGACCCCCGCTGTGCGCTCTCAGACGCGTACGGACTTATTATCATCCGAACGTGGACCCTTTGACGCAGTATAAATAATTGCGCCGTTGTAATTGCTGCAGCACACACAGTATTTTTGTGCATAAAGTTGTTTTTCTCGCAAATATAGCAGTGACATTTACTTGAAATTCGGAGAATTTATTTTCTTCATGGAATTATTCTGCGCAACAAAGATAGTCATGGCATTCAGTAATCCGCTTTTGGATGTTTCTCTTCTGTATCCAGTTACTTGGGGCGCCGCAAAGATAGATGCTGCATTTAGTTATTAAGTTTTGTATACTGTCGGCTCGATTGTTGTGGTACGCCGTGTCGAGACTTTCTGCGTAGGCCTTGTCATGATGCCTTATCAAACGCTTAACTCTTAGCCTCTTTACCTACGGTGCTAGTCCAGCATGCAGCAGCCATTTAATATCGAGTTAATTTCAGGCACCCGTCCCATTAGTCGCATCAGTAATGATCAGCACTGGTCAGTCAACACTCATTCAGGAAGACATCATCACGCGCTTAGCATGAGAATTATTCGAGAATCGAAAAGCCATGCCGTTGCAACATCTTAAATAAAAAGGGCTGTAGAAGCGGTAGAGTATTAATCCAGGCAAAGCTTCAAAGTTTTCCACTAAAAAAGATTAAATCATTTTTGTTATTAAAGCGATTGACTGATAGTTTGAGCACTTATGGTTGGGATTTTGTTTTGTGCACAGTCTGAATAGAAAATACGGGATACATAGTTGCGTTTAGTGTCCAGAAGGACCGATATACATTTGTGCGAAAACGAATTGCGCGCACACCAACCGGCTGTTGCGCAATCCATTAAAATGCTTCTGGTAGCAAAACTTCCGCTTTGAACCGATTCTTTTGGAACTACTGCAGCAAATGCAGATATGCCTGAGAACGATTGTGAACTAAAATCAGCCTTTCAGCGTTCTTGTAAAATTTTAAGATGTATTTAAAAAATAGTAAAATTCATTTTGAAATTTGAAAGTGCTGCTGTTTGGCTAGTTCTGGGTTACAGACATCGTTATTTATTTTTCAGGAATGTTTCGAAAGAATCGGTCCATGACGAGACTTTCGGTTCACGAGCTCGTGCTTAAACGTTTTCAACGGATTGCGCAACAGCCAGATGTTGCGCGCACAATTCGTTTTCGCACCGGTGCATATCGTTCTTTGGCCACCAAACGCAACCCGATATTCCGCACGCTCTATTCAAACCGTGTGCACAATAAATCGCAAGCATGAGATACTCAAACTACCAGTAATCGACTTAAATGTACTCGAATGTCTCGTCATATGCGGTCGGTCTTCCTCCCAGCATTACGGAGCACCGTTGTTTGTTAGGGTTAATAGCGATCTTTCGAAATCTCACGCAGTGTCAAAATTTAGCAGTGCGTCCAAGTGCAGGGACTGCTAATGTCACTGCAACTGCACTGCTATGTTAAATCACATTTCGAAGCGCTCGTGACACTGCTAGACAATCACAGGCATTTCTGATTTGGTTTCACTTTTCTAAATAAATTTAAAATCTGCGAAATTCTGACAATTTGCCTTATTTGGTTGGCTCATACAAGATGAACGTTTCACTTCGAGATTTACTGCTGCTGCGAATTCGTCGGCGTATTTCGCTCCGAAAAACTCTTCTGCTGCACGTGACCGAGAAACAGCGTCGGAGACTGTTGATTCATCAGGAGAAGGAAGATGAATGGGAAATCATAGAGACATTTTTTTTGGAACGATTCGCGAACCGCGAATTTTATTGCTTCTTTCGATTTCGAAAGATAAACTTTCCGCGGCTTTCAGAAGCCTTAAAAATAGCTCCGGTCATCAGAACCAAAGCTGGGGATGTTGTCAGCGGCGAGGAGGCACTATGCATATTTCTGCGGAGAATGGCGTACCCGAACCGATGGATCGAATTACGACGACTGTTTGGACGCTCTGAAGCCAACCTGTCACGGATATTTTATGCTGTTTTGAACCACATTGATACGAGTTTCAAGTGGCTCCTAAAATCTTGGGATCAAGGTTGGTTGTCGGAAACGGATTTCGACGAATTTATTAGCGTGATATCTAGGAAAGGTGGAACGGCACGGATGTTTTGGGTTTATTGATGGTACTGCCCGTCCGATTTGTCGCCCTAAATTCCACCAACGCTTGTTTCAGTGGCCATAAAAGATCCCATTGCGTGAAGTGGCAGTCCATTGTTTTAGCGAACGGTAACTCATTTAAATTACACATTTTCGTTAAAATCTCAATTTATTATCCTGTTTAAAATAATTGTTTATTAGGTTTAATTGGCAAATTGTTTGGCGGAGTGAGAGGAAACATGCATGATGCACGATTACTTCGCGAAAGTAAAGTCCTAACTCAACTTCGGCAGAAGTTTACCGAATTCGACAGTGACGACTACTGTATGTACGGAGACAGCGGTTACGGAAAGACGCAGTATTTGGTTACTCCACATTTACGGGCGCGATGCTTAGCTGATCCAGTAAAGGGAGACGAAAACTACGCGAATTCGCAAGTCCGCCAAGCAGTTGAGTGGAATTTAAGGACGTGGTTGTATGGTGGGCTTATCTGGACTTTAAAAAAAGAATGCGCTTGTTTCAGATACCTGTTAATAAAATTTATCGCGTTGCTGTTCTGCTTTCAAACTGCAAAATCTGTTTAAAAGCAAATCAAACGAGTCTTTATTTCAACTGTATTCGACCAAAACCGGAAGACTACCTGTTGACTCAATAAAACTAAACAACTTGCGAATTCGCACAAATTTAGCGTTTAATCAAAGGAAAGAAGGGCCTCCCACTTTTTATCCTGGCAAGCGATACGCAATTCCTTTGTTTCTTGTCGTTTATCCTCCGGCTCTTTCTGGTGCGCCAGTTCCAGCACCTTCATCTCCTTTTCTGTCTTCAAAACCATTTCTCGCAAATCTTTCTTGTGCTGCAATTCCAAGGTTGGCTGGCAATTGGCTGATTGGAAACAATATTCAGTTGTCGCATTGTTGAGAAAAACGTTGAAAGAAAATTGCTCGGTTCATGCCCGGGGCAAGTCTGTTCGTTGATGCGGAGACATCGGCATCGAAGTTGTAGAAAAACTTGTTGTTAATTCTGCAGTCGCGTAGTGTTGTCAAATTTCCGGTGAACGAACTGTGGAAAATCCGGAACACAGCATAATCGGCAGTAATGACATGTGAATCTTCGTGAAATTTAGGACAAAAATTTTTGTAACGGCATCGTAAACAGAACAATTAATTAGCAAAACAAAACAATTTCCTCATAACCCTTGTTGAAAAACTGCTATGTAAAACTGGTGAAGTTCGTAGTGGCGGCGTCGTGGCAGAAAATTCAATTAAAGGTACCTTTATTGCAATTCCATAATAATTCAATTTGTGCACTCGTGTTGCATTCGTCGTCGTCCCCCGTAAAGTCTCAAAAATTATCTTTGCCACGTAGCTTTGCTTATCTAGCGTCCGCAAGCGTATAATGTCTGTACACCATCATATCTCGGCGCTTAATCAGAATAGAGAGTGTTCGCCGGAACACGAATACGATTACGGATACCAATAAGGCACCACGACGTCACAGAAAATGCGTGGGGAAAGCTGAATCCGTTCCGTGCTGCTGCCCCGAATACGAATAAACGAGCTTGATTCGTTACTGTTCTGCGAATGGGTAGACAACACTGTGCTAGCACAGGACTTCCGTTATAACTAAAGTTTTCCACACAAAAAAACCTGCTCTATTCAATGAAAACATTGAATGACAGCAAGGACAATGTTGTTGTTTTGAAAATACACGAGTCCGTAAAGCACCAGAAGCAGAAACTGAACATACGTGTCGTACAACCAGACGTACGAAAAACGGGTTTCAAGCAGCCAATCAGAAAACTGAGAATGCAAGGGATCGAGTGCAGGTACCCACGCATGTGATCGCCGTACAGTACGGTTGCGGCGGGTGCTCATGCTCATGGACCCGAGCGTGGCTCATGCTGGTCTTATGCTCAGAGCATTGCTCGCGCGGATGGCTCATGCTCGTTTTACGCTCATGAGCTTTGCTCGCGCAGATAAACATGAGCACACTTATGAATCCGAATTATTCCGAGCATGTGAGCATGTGAAGAAATGAAGCATAACACAGAAAATTTAACGTCCACTTGACCGAACATTTAAAAAACTTTTCGCTGTTTTGCGATTTATATTAACAGTTTTGATGACAGTTTAACAAGATCAAACCAACAACCCTGAAATAGTTTTACGTTTTTCAGGCCATCCGTTAGTTTCAACCATCAGGTGTAGCAAATTCACTTTGAAATGTTCTGGTAACTGATTTCGCTCTTTTTGCAGTTTTTTCCGGCTCGGTAAGCTGTACTTAGGTCCTAAAATTTGTACTAAATTTTCCATTTAAAATTCGATGTAAGAGGCTACAAATAGCCGAGAACCGTTTCAAAACGGTTCGGCCTTCAGACAAAGCGCTCGTATTATGTGAGCCAAAGCTTTGGGAGTTTCTGCAATGATCACCGACCGCTTACAGCAAAACGATTTGTTCTGAACTACAAACCAGAATAAAGAGTAGACTCGAGTTCGGAAAATAATAATCGTACTGAAAAAGACGTTTGCTTAAGTAGCAATTTCTAAACATTCAGTAAAAATCTATAAAAACGTCTAAGTTAACTCAATGGACTTTTGTGTTTGCTTCAGTTGTTTTTGTCTCTGGCTCTTATGACTATTTTACTAAGGTTAGTGTGACGGAAAATTTGAGCGTTAAAAGCAACAATCCAAGCTGTGCGCAATCCTGAAATTTAAACCAGGAATTGTCTTCGCACAACCGTGGCTATGTTTACTTTACAGTTCCATTTTTGCGCTTGACTTTGAACAAAAAATTTGAATTTCACTGCAGAAATAAAGGTCGGCCTTATCATTTACTGTAAAAGCCGCCAAGTCCTAACTAAACACCTAAGGAATCAGCTTATTAAAAAAACGCTACAAACGTACTGCACGCGCTCGGTGAAATAGCATGCTTGGTAGTAAATACGGAAACATGCGCGCCGAATATTCCAACTCTCCTTATACGAACGCATTACACTGATAGTACAGGCAGGATGTTGCATCCGGTAGGGGAATTCTTCGTTCTCTTTTATCGAGTTCATACGGCATCAGGCTGTGCGCTTGAACAGGAGACAGGAGCACTAGAGCGGAAAGCTCAGTTTGTTAAAATTCAACGTTTTAAAGTACGCAAATCGCAATGCGGCCATGGGCGATAGGGTGGACTTTATGTATGCCTATGCGCTACGTGTGAGAAACCGCCAAATAAACCGACAATTAAAAAATATAACAGTGAAAAATGCTTAACTAGAAAAAAGATTTCTGCCCTCGCTTGTCCGCTTGCATGCTGTGGGTTACGCCCATTTCATGCGCATGCTCAGTTATTATTGCTCATGTTCCTGAGGCTGCTCGGGGCGTGCTCATACTCAAGCTCACGTGCGTGTCCATGAGCACGAGCACATGCCCACCGAGTAACACCCGTAAGCGGGCATGAGCGCCTTCGCGAACACACTGACACGGAATCAAATACGAGTCCGAGTACGATTTCAGTCCGTATCCGTATTCGCAATCGTATTCGTGCTCCGGCGAACACTCTCTAATATTTCATGGTACTCGGAACGTTACCGATTTGGATCGTATGGCGGCGTCAACACAAAGGTGATCAGTCCTTGCGATGGAAATTCTTGGGTGATCAATCCAGGAACATCCAATGCCTGGTGATACGGTAGCGCATTAGCGTTTCGGTCCGTCTGGCCGGTAGCTTGTTTATATCAGCATTTCCGGTATGTTCATCCGGTTGCGTGTAGCTTGCGCGCGTCATCTTCATGGGGGTATACTTCAACTTTTCACGCCACGTTCTGTATATACTTGTTCATGGTCGAGGGCATTCAGCAGTTGAGGAACTTCTCGAAGGTGTCCTTTCGTACTTGTTGTCGGAAATCGGTTATGCGATCGTTTGTTGAGGTGTTAGGATATGCCATTTTCGAAATCTCTCCTTCGGAATAGTGAGAACTCAGGATCGAATCGAGTCGGAGCAAAAGACGAGATCTGCAGCAGTCGGTTGTCCAGACGTCATGGTTTTATTTTTGGAATGAGAACTAGGTGGTGGTTCGCAGCAGTTGTTATCCAGAGGTCACGGGGATGTAGTATTTGGGTGTCAATTTGCAGGTGAAACGTTGTAGCAGTAAGAGAGAGGTAATGAGAGCTTCGTGGTGGCACAAAGGTCAGCACGCTTCCCGTGGTGCTAAAGAACAACGCGTAGCGTTGGTGTCCCCTTGGCTGGTCGCAGTTTGTGTTACCCGAAGTAACACGGCCTCTTGAGCCACCATTGTTATGTAGGAAATGATAATGAGACCTGATGCTTTATCGGGTTCGTATCTGATGTCTCATGTACTCTCATGAGTACACTTATATAGGTCTAATACTTCCTTCAGGGAAGTCTAGGTAGCTCATGATACTAAGTAAGACGGCATAACAGACAGGTAAGCAACTAGCAGGATCATCACGTGTATAGAACATGTAAGGCCAGTTTAGTATACAACAATACTGAGCACAAGCAGTTCTGTGGTCTATGAAGCGCAACGTTGGCTTCCGAAAAGTTGACACTGGAGATGTTATCCTAGCGTCAAACAGTCAGGCTACATTGCAGTAGCGGTAACAGTAGGGGTCGTGGCGGACCCCGCAGTGTATTTTTTTTGACACTGCACAACTTTTGAAAGATCGCTAATACCGAGAACCGACTGCCAAATTAATGCTTCTGACGGCTCCATGGTCGAGGCATTCGTACCATTGATCCTTGCCTACTTTCCTTAGCTGTTCTACTTTGGTAAATGATAAGAACTGTATCGGAGTAGAAAAACACGTGCAACAAACATTTGTTTGGAAACCGAAACCAGGAATAAACCACCGCGCGACCAATAGCAACTTCCGATTGTGGTCATTTATATATTATTCGATTCGATTAACGAAGACGCGCGTAACATGTGTATAGCAAGCCTCCTGCGAGCATAAACGTTGTGCTGTGTACTGGAATACTATTGTACTGATATCCTAGTTCGTAGCGCATGCGCACTAAGCCGGGAACCCCTAAGGAGGAACCAGGGATGCTGCCGTCTTAAATTGATATCCACACTCCGGATCGATTTTATAACGAAGTTAAAAAGCTCTTGACAGGAGCCCAAGAACTAGTCAAAGTAAGAATTAACTTGCAATTTGCCACCCAAACGCCACTTTTCAATGAAAAGCGGACACAGCCTTTATGTATACCTGGGCAACTGGTATATCGCTGGAACGTTCCCCGCAAAGTCAACAATCACGACCAGTTACTTAAGTCCGACAAACGCATCGCGACCAAATTATTGCACAATTGGCACGATTCTTAGCGTGCTTTACAACAATTATCCCCAACAGCGATGAGCTGCTCTATTTCTGATGAGCTCTGCGATGAGCTGAGATTTTCAGCTCACGGAAAGATGGATAATCTCTGCCGGCCACTGCTGTTCAAGGTGTGGTCAGCGAATGCCACAAGAGGGCGCTGTGGAATGTTTTGCTTTCATTGGAAGATAGGACGTTACAAGCGCATCCGAACCACATTTCGAAATAATAAACCGGTGCGGCGCTCACCCAAACGACTTTGCTTGGGTTCTTGGGACACCTGCTCGATAAAAACTACGAAGGCAAGCAGAGATCCACTAGGGCACGTTGGATCCGACAACTGCGATTACATATTTCGTGTGTTGCATTGATAACGACTGGCTATCATAGGATCCTGGTAAGGTCATCTCGTCCTCGTAGCGTAATGTCAAGTGCAGTCCATTGGATTGAGGATGACAAACTGTTGCAAACCTGTGTTTGGAACCAGTAAGAGCTGAAACTTCTCCGGAGGGTACTTTAATTTGTAGAACAAAGCTTTCACTTCACAGTGGATAAATCGTTGACCGACAAGCCGTGAATTAGACAGTAAAGCAAGTGCAGCGATTCGGCAGCTGCGGTTAAATTTTTTGGTTGGTTGACACACCGTTACCGTCTACAAGCCCAGTCACCGGTCACTGGTCTTTAACATTGTTACGTTTGTAGCATTGTTACACAGCGAGATTGTGATTAAAAAACCAGTTGTGACTTGTCGACCGAAGCGGAGCGAAGGTCCTCTATATTCATCCTAAATGGATTTCGATGTCTGTGGGTCATTCCGTCAGCCGGTCATCATCATTTTTATTGATGAGTTTACTATTTATTGAATTTATTTGTTTTATTTATTTATCACATTATTTGTTTTAGTATTTATTATAAGTATATTATAAGTAAATTAGTATCGTTTGTTATATTTTATTATTTCTTGTATTTATTTTATTATTAATAATCTGACATAATTATTGTTTTATTATTGTCATATTTGTAATATTATTAGTTGTTAATCGGTCATAATTTTTATTTGCTTATTGTGTTTATTACTGTACCATGGTATAATGTGTACACACGCACTCAGATTAGAAAGGCAAAACAAAACTAAATGAGCAGGAAGATCTCATCGAGACCGACAGAATCAGGTACAGTTCCCATAACACAAAGGGCATTTCCCTTTTG
>JAQGAU010003270.1:0-13570 GCA_034698045.1 Paramacrobiotus richtersi
AAACGTGACCAACAACATCTTTGCATATGCGCTGATACAGTCTACTACTGTACTGTTTTAATAATAATTATTAGTGTAATTCGAAACATGTGGTAATGTGTGCGCTAGCATTGTCCCTGAGAAAGTAATAAACACATTTTTATATCTAGTACTGTACACCCCGTGAAAACAGAGGAAATTTTGACATCGATTTTCCGTTTAATAAACATGTTTATTAACAAAAAATAGATATCAACTTGACTTGTTTTTCACAATACATGTTGTTGTTCATTGTGGCAAACAGAAAATCGGTAAAGCTCTGTATATGAAGCTTAAGGATAGTTCTGAATACAAAACAAATGCACGCATAAGTAAAAAACTAAGATATGCAGGATGCCGCCCGTGTAACATAAATTAATATTAATATTATTGTTTGATATCTTCTCGTTGCGTGTGCTTCTACATTTTATCAGCTGTGGCTGCTCTCTAGAAGGAGTCCCACAATCGTCAAAATTAATATTACTATACTGTACATTTCGCTTTCTTTCCTTTGCGAAGCCCTAATTTTTATAATTTTTACATGATCCAACCAATTCTGGAGCGCGTGCACCCAGACGCAGGGAACACGAGAATGGAGGAAGATGAATTTGTACATATCTTAATATTATGAGCACAATTATTCCATTGTGTCACGTGTGAGTTCTCAGATATGTACAGTATGAATATTTGGTTGTGATTGTATTTTTTTCACCTGCGGCTACGGGTCATTTACACTTTCTGCTATGCTTTACTCGGTATAATACTATGCGGGAATGCATTCACGACTAGCAACTGCGCAGGGTGCAGAAAACCTCGGAATCTCAGCATCTACAGTACTTTAGTAACTGAGTTCAGATTAATCTTGTCTACGGGCCTACACCGTAGGGCGGAATAGAAAGAAACGGTATGTAGTGAAGGTGCGCGCAACTTCCGGCTGTTGTGCAATATCGACGCAGAGTTTAGCATTTTCTCTAGCCTATCCGTAACCGTAAGTTAACGTTCTGTCGCGCTGTGATAACATCCCATCACGGTTTCGTCCAGCTTCTTAAGGCCACAGAGAACTTGCCAATATAAATAAGGAGTAAACATTGTCAAGAACTGAGTTGCACCTTTATTGTGGCAGCTCAGGACCTGCTCGCTAACAGACTAATTCGTAACCACGCATATGCTCAAACCATACCTGGCTGTTGCCAGCTCATCGCCAAAGAAGAAAGACTCAAGCACTCATATTCGAGAGCCAAAGGTCACAGATTACGTGGTGGACACGGTGATCATTCTGCGCGATTTTTTAACCGGAAGTGACATTTTAAAATAAAAATCGGAAACTTTGGAGATCATTTCAGATTTCCGGTACACACTTTCGGTCTAAAGCCAGGAAGCAATGACAGAAAGGTCAAATGTTACGGAAAAACTTGTCCTGCAGAAGTGAAAAGATTCTGGCCAAAAATGGTTGAGAATGATTTTCTGATTTTTGTAATTATGAGGAACCGGAGCACATTGACCTTCGCTCCGCTCCAGTCAATGATAGCCCAGAGACTTTGCAACCGGTGTATATGCTATTGATATAGTTATGTTTGTAACAAGGGGCTTTTAATTCCACAAGCTCATCAAAAAATGTTTGCACGACGGCTTATTTTACCGAACAAAAGAAACTTGTCAGAGAATATAAATTTTATATGATTAAATTTCGTCCAGAGCTCATTCGGTACAGGGTACGTACGGCTGAAATCAAAAAATTATTATGCATTTCTAATGGTCCAGTGGTTTTTAAAACTTAAAAGCAAATGTGTTTGTTATGTAACAGGCTTTATGACTGGATTAACGATTAACACGATTATCGACGATAAAGATAACGATACTTAATCATAAAAAAATGATGTTCTCTGAAATAAGTTTGTATTGTCCTGTAAAATAAACCGTCTTAAAACCATTTTTTAATGAGCTTGCAGAATTATAAGCCTCTTGACCGCAGCGGAGCGAAGGTCTTCTATACTCAGCTCGAACTCACCTACAATACATAACCTGATTGAATGTGTGATAGATGTGAGATTGAATGGTGAGATATGAAGAGTATAGCCCGAGAAGGCCATGGTTGTTGTTTTAGTCGTGATTTTGATGGCTTACGAGTCGATTTTTTATATTATTAACAAACTTAAGTCGTTCCCGTGTTCGCAGTATATTGATAATTAGTTATGATTGGCCCTTTATGTAAGGAAATATCGTATTTCTTGAGTTACTAGATCTTTCCGATTAACTCCAACAAAACGTGACCAAATTAAAGTTATTTTTATTGGTATGTTTTTATCAAGTCAGTCTGTTAGTTGCGCTGGTACTACCATTTTTGTTCGGATAGGAGTAACTTTAACAGTAGAACGACCAATAATCAAGTCTTTACAATTTTTTGATGTATCACACTTCACAGTACGTTTTTTATTTCTAAAACTTATATCTGCAGCGGAACTGAAACGGCAACAAATTTACCAGCCGTCCCGTTTTCGATCCGTGCAAGTTCTTGAAGAATGGGTCATCGGAAAACTTGTTTCATCGGTGAGATATCCTCGCGAGTGTGTTAGTATTAATTTTCTGGACTTCTGGTTTTCACCGTACAAATTCTCTGAGCCTCTGTTCGCAGAATACCGCGTTTGGTTAGTTCACGGTTCTTTCGATTTTTTGTGTTTAATAAATAACACATATTTTGTCGTTACCATACCCAAGTAATATTAAGGGCATTGCTACGTTCGATATATGCAAATACGCCATTTGTTATCAGTCTTTGTCAAAACTTTGAAATCGATCGAAAAATGCAGGTGACGCTTTATAAAACGATTTGACCCGGTGAACGCCCAAGTGAGGTAGAAATTCTTACTAGACAAAACGTTTCTTTATAAGAGTCTCAGACGTACAAATGAGTATGAATCAGGAGATGTATGCAAGCATTTCCGACCGCAAGCAAATATTTTAGCTTTCTAAATCGCGATTCAAAACAGCTGCAGCTGACAACTTTTTCTCTAAGGTGTCCTTGCTTTCCTAACTTCATATCTCGCGGAGGCCAAGTTCTACCCGGTGGACTTCGTCCCCTTTATAGAAAATGGTATTCCTGACTCATTCCAACTCTCAGACCCGGACTACTTTCGACAGTGGCTAAAAGAATGGTAAATTACCAAAGATTTGGATATGTGGACATTCATATCAAGAATATGGATTTTGAGAATGCCTTACAGTAGCACACTATGTAGTATCAATCATGAATACGGTAACACAAGTTGTCGAACGATTCCGAAAATGAAAAACTACTTGTTTCCATAAGACTGCTCCTGACTGTTGCTGATGACCGGCGTACTGACAGAGAACTTGATATATTTCCATCTCTAAGGTACAATCCTTACGCTATGATGATTCATAATTCCGATATGCACGCAAACTGGGATTTCAAGACCAATATGACGGACGAAAATGAGGCTGATACAGTAAGTGAGCGCTTATGTATCCCGACGGAATTTTAGCGCTGACGAGATTGTCGCCTTACTAACCTTAATATGTAAGTTAGTAGACTTTTACACCGACTGTTCTGTTTACAGAGACAAAGCGCCCAGCTCAGAGCGAATTTTACTCGAGCCGTAGCAACGATGGTGAAAACGTTTGACATCAGCAAGATGGCAGATGAACAACTACAGCGGATCTATAAACTTCTCACTCACCTGGGCGACTATGCATTGCCTCCCGCTGAGCTAACAGAGTTGACTTCCACGGTTAATCGAATGAGCTCGATTTATTCTACGGCCACGGTCTGTTTTAATGCATCGCATACTGTTGCCAGTCTTGAAGCCGCTGATGGAAACTGTTCTGAAAGTCTTCGAGTGACTGCTGATCCCGGTTAGTATCATAATTTACATCGACTAACATTAATGGCCACAACAGTCGGTAAGGCCCAGTTGTCAGTTTTTAAAAAAAAATTTCAATCATCGTTATTTCTGGTACTTAGCTATACGGCTCTATCAATTCAAATTATGTTTAGTGATTGTTGGTTATATGGAGGATACATGGGATGCACCTGATAAAAGAAAATATGCCTGGAAAGCTTGGAGAGATGCGACCGGAAAAGCAATCCGCCCAGATTTCATCAAATATATCGCTCTAAAGAACAAAGCTGCGCAGTTATCTGGTAATAGAAAATGAATATCGGAAATTTGAAGCTTGAGTATATCCTGAGAATCAAAACCGTTGCATTCAGTAGAATTTATTATTTTAATTGAAGCAGCATGCATCAACCGTTTATGGCCAGATTCTTGGCGTTCTCTGCCGTCTATTGTTCTCACAACATGTGCTTAGAGCACTGTAACTTAAACAGAGATATTTATATGTACATATGACGATATGGGTTTCATGTTTCTTAAGCTGTTCCTAATTAACGGGAATTTATTAACATCTAGGATATACCGATAACGGCCAGTTATGGCGATCCGATTACGTGGTGGACAGCTTGAACTATACTGATTCAGTATTTCTCAATGATGTGGAGCGCATCTGGCAGCAAGTCAAGCCGCTTTATTTGCAACTTCATGCCTACGTCCGACGCAGATTGATACAAAAGTTTCCGAACGAAAACATATCTGCAACAGCTGCGATTCCGGCACACCTGTTAGGTAACAGATAGATTAGGTGAAAAGTGATGATTCACGGCTAAATACTTAACCGGCAGTTGGATATACTACATTTTTCACACCAAATGTGCGGCAGTGGTTAACAGTCGAACCGACTCGAACGGATGGGAATTTGTCAAAATCGGTTGCACACTCTCTTTCTAGTTTTGCATCCTCTGTATGCTCGTTAACATTTCGTTCAGGGATTGTGAAATACGCGTAACTCAGAATTCGAGTCAAGATTTGAGTGTGCAGGCATAGAAGGCGATGATGTCAGTCGATGTATACAGTTGTCCCTATATTGTAGGCGACATGTTATCTCAGTCCTGGAGCGGAATGTTGAGTTTTACACAACTGTTCCCATCAAGACCACGACTCAATGTTACCGATGAAATGATAGCGCAAAACTACACAGTGGAGCAAATGTATCGCACTTCAGAGAAATTCCAGGTGGACCTAGGTCTGATGCCTATGGTCGAAGGCTTTTGGAATCTGTCCATGCTAGCCAAGCCAAGCGATCGAGAAGTGGAGTGCTTTCCCTCGGCATGGGACTTCTATACCAATCCGCCTTACGATACTCGGTTCGTGAACTCGACCATGCATAGTTGACGAAAGTTTTGATGAAAGTTATAAACACGTGTCAAAAAAACCCGATTACGTTTCTTATAGAATGAAAACTTTTCAGAAGCTACTTTCTGATCGCTTTAAAGTCAAAAAGCTTGTGAATACACGAGAGTAGTACAGTAAATGATTTCTTTCAGGATCAAAATGTGTACCCAAGTGAACATGAAGGAGTTCATAGTAATTCATCAGTAAGTACACAGTATCATGCAACAGAACTAATAGCAGGTTAATCCACAGTATGCTCGTCATTTACACAGTGATTTACAGCAGATCTTTTCTTTTCCAACAGTGAAATGGGTCATGTTCAGTATTACCTGCAAGTAAGTAAAAACACACTGTGCATACAAATCACAACGTTCTGTTGTGGCTGTGCGTAACCGCGATCACTGGTATCAATGATGACTGAGCACGGGAGCATCTTTCATAGTGCGCGAACCAATTCCCTGCGATCTTTCGCGTCGGTGCGAACAACGGATTCCATGAAGCCGGTAAGACGAAAGCTTGTAGCGCGCACTTGTCGCAAAGGTCCTGCTCAAGTGAAGGCGATAGGTTACCCAACAAACATCGCTGTTTATTCGTTTGCGTAGTTCAGTCTTTCATGTAATCTCGAACAAGCGGAGTTACTGTGCTATACGTTTTCTTCCCTACCCGGTTTTATCTACACAGCCTATTGTGAACTGCAAGCGCGCGTCGGGCAAACAGTGATTTGCGCTGGTGCGCGATAACTTCTGAGATTTTTGTGTAAAACATAAACAACTGCCCAGGCCACCGAGAGAAGTATCCTCGGGTTCTCTTGCGTTAAAGACAGTAGCTTACATTTTATTTGAAACCATTTTATTAGAGAAGAAAGTTTCATACCTAGTCTGCAGCTCGATGACCTTACAGTGTTTTGTTTTCAGTCGGCGACACTCTGGCGCTCAGTGTAAGCACGCCGCAGCATCTTTCATGGTTGGGATTGCTTATGGATAACGTACAGGATAAGGGTAAGTACTGCAAACATCACCCCATCGTTGAGTAAGTATTTAAAAATTTAGTCTGCTTGCGGCTTTTCTGTTAGAAAGCGGCTTAAATCACCAGTTCGTAACCGCAATGGAACAGATCTCAAATCTACCATTTATGTACGTAATGGACAAATATCGGTACGATGTATTTTCCGGGAACATTTCAACATCCAACCTCAATGCTGGCTGGTGGAAATATGTGTGAGATGAAAATGTGGAATTGTTGTCAGCAGAAACTTAAGTGATACATCTATAAGCCTCCATCTCTTAGAACGGATTATCAGGGAATCGTGCCACCTGTAACACGATCAGAATCCGATTTCGATCCAGCAGCCAAATTTCATATTGATGCTGATGTGGAATATATGCGGTAAGGGATCGTCCTAAGTCGCAATGCTGTGTATTCGTATAAAGTTGAGTTTGCTTCCCATTATGGTGACCGCTAACAGCCGAAAGTGGGTCTAGAAGAAGTTGTTTTTTGCATCTGTTATGTGGCAGATTCCCAGAACGGTATAAATGTAAGCGAACTCCGCTGTTGCAATTGGCTGTTCTTCTAAATACATACGTGGCCAGCTGGTCTACCAGTCTTTTACTTGTTCTAGTTCTGCATATTCCATGTCTAACTACTCCACTCTTGTTATTTTTGCAGATACTTCATAAGCGTCATCCTGATGTTTCAGTTCCACAAGGGCTTGTGCACGGCTGCTGGTCATACGGGCCCTTTGCACCAGTGTGATATCAACCAATCAAAGGCAGCTGGCAAGCGACTCAGGTACTAACTACTGTCATTACGTGCGTAGTGACCCAAGATCGAACGCTTACAATCCTCAGTGATATGCTGTCCCTTGGCTCGTCTCAACCGTGGCCGATAGCTCTCCAGAAAATTACAGGATCAAGAAATATGGATGCAGGGGCGATTCTGGAATTTTTTGATCCGCTGTATAAGCATCTTCAGGATGTCAACACGAAGAATAACGAATTCATTGGTTGGAAATAATCATAACTTACGGTTATTAACTTTTTTAAGAGGGTTTAACCTTTGTACTTGCCCAAGTACAATCATAAATTGTCAATATTGTACATCAGGTACTGTATATTACGGTGAATATTACCTAATTTCTGAACGATTGGTAATGAAAATCAATGGTTCAATCAATCAATCAAACTTATGTATTCTGCATGTGACAAGTCGTACATTTTTTTGCAGCCGTTTCTTGTCTTGGTTCAAGTATTTACACTTCTAGTATTTTTATTTTCGTTAAATCAAATTCTACTGTTCCATATGATGTGAACTGATGATCGTGGACGGTATATAAAAAAGCTTTGAGTGCACGCCATGGCGATGAAGGCTTGATGTTGATGCTCCGTAGCACCCACCGTACACAAAAAGCTACGTACGGTTGCAGTGATAACATAGTTTTATTGTTGAGTAATGTTATACGGTACTAGAAAGTGCAATAGCCGATTGCGAGCACTGAAAGTCTGAATGGCCTAAGCGACGGATAATTAATTTCTAATAAATTTATTATTAATAAATTTGTTAGAAGAATCAGTTACTAACAGTTTGTTGTTATTAATTTCTGTAATAATAATTTATTAGTATCAATTTATTATTAATTAATATCAGTTTACGGCTATTCACCGACCGACCGACACGAAACATATTTTTTAGCTGAGTATAGAGAATCTTCGTTCCGCTTCGGTCGATGATTTAGTATAAAGTGGAGCTATGTAGAGCATCAGCATTTTTCATGGACATGCTCAGGCAGTACGATCCGTCTGATTCGTTCTCAGGGTCAGGTCACATAATTATTATGAATGAATATCGTTAAGTTTCCAGTAAAGCATTCAAGCAGCAAATGTGGATTTCTCTTAGTGACATGATATCGCTGGACTCGTCGTAGCTATGGCCGAGATCTTGAATGGTTAGCGAAACGGAAAAGCTTAACACTGGGCTCATTCTGCAGTACCGAACATAATACATGTAACCCGAACAATCTCGGTGAATAATTTTGCTGTGGGATGCATTAGCAGCAGCTCAACGTGGTTTTTTCCGTTTCGTACTGCAAATTGTGTTATAAATTAAAGTAAAACATAGCGAATAAAATATAGTAAAATATAGCGAATCAAATGGAAAGCTCCCCATCTTCACCCTAATGTTTTGAATGGATCGATTCAAGATCATCTTCAGTTCGTATTAGCCGTACGCGAGAGCAACAATGCACGCACGCGTGCACAAATGCACTAAATTTCAATGACTTTATCGCTCTTAGTGAGCACTCGTGTGCCCTTGTTAGTAACTTACGCCATCATTAACTATAGCGCTTGATTGTAACTCATATCTGCCACAGATGCAGACGATTTTTCTTTGCTAGATCACCATAAAATCAGTCCAATAACACAGAAAGTCAATTTTTGTAAAATATTTTTGATTGTATAATTTCTGTGCAAATAAAATTCAAATAAGGCTCTAGAAAGCCACGAGCATGTCTGATTAGAACTTCGGTCCACTTCCTTACCGGCTTGAAGAGCAGATTACGTAATCTGCACACGGAACTTGCAGACGGGGCGGCAGAAATGGTTGTGTTTAAACTGGCAGAAATGAAAATTTAATGATAAGTTACAGTACGATCGTGTTTGTTTTTTCGATGGTTTTTCTCCGCAGCTTTCTGTACAGACTAAAGTAGTGAAAGGCAGTTTTATTTACGCTCTGAGGACGGATCAGCAGTTTCCGAAATGCTTCCCCTGCAGCTGGAAAATGAGCGAGAATCTAACATGGTTGATGTGCGAGGCGCAGACGGTTTATTGAAGCAAGGGAAGATCGTCGACTGTGCGGACGAGGGACTCGTCATCGACCGGGAATGCGAGGGGCAAGGGAGTACCCAGTTCGTGCCGTTTGGAGAGAATCCGAGAGATCTATCTGTATAGACGTCGTCAGACGACGATGTTTTTCGAAAGTGGACGCCAGTCACGTCACCCACGAAAATGAAGTACCCGTGGAGGTACTCGTGTATCGGGGTGCTAGTGAGGCATGGACGTGGTATCCAAGCAGGTTGATCATGGGGGATTTCTCTTCCTCCACAAAATTTGCTCTGGTTAGGGCTCAGCTGTCGGATGGTGAGAAAGTACTCGTTTGCCGGATCGACCGAATTCGGCTGCCACGTACGGAGGTACAGCTGCAGAGTGCGCAGTTGATCAAGACCCAAGTCCGCCTACCTGAACACTACTGCCGTGGTGGGGCGTCTTGTCAGCAAGTCGTGGATGCGTTGAACAGCACCATCGATAGACTCAAGTGCCATACTCAAACCATTGCTAATCCGCATGGACGATAAGGCGCTAGTATATGTCAAAACTGGCAACGGAATTCCCAAGTCCCAAAGTGGCCGCGGCGCAACGATAGCTGTAAGTGCAGTGCGACATTATCGAAGTACTTTTGCCTACAGATACATGCAGCGTTTAATTCTCATAGCAACTGTTTTGCTTTCCCTGGGGTAGGCGGGTTACATTACTGAGCAGTCTAGCTGCGTGCTCATTACAGAATGGAAGATATTTGTCTTATGTAAAATATTTATCTATGTACACTCTATGTATCACCCCGCATAATGCCATCGTGTGTCTCAGGGAGGGAAGTTGCGCGAGCTGCTGGAAATAGCCACGACCGCGTGTACTACAGTCTACAGCCACTACTACACGAAAACGCAAGTGGAAGGTGTCTAAAACAGTCTGGAAATTACCAGCATCACTAGAAGCCATGCCTGAAACATCGTCCCCATGACCGTACAGAATCCAGCTTCTTCCAAAGCATATCCTGGCCGGTATATTTCAGTATTTAGACGGACAGGAGCAGACCAGACTTCGTCCGGTGTCTGCCTACTGGAATGCGATCCTCACCTCGTCCTGTGTGACACGTGTCTTACTACGATCCTTCCACCGTAGGAACCAGGACTGGAAGTCTGTGGCCAGTTTGCACCACTGCTGGACACCCCATACCAAGATCATCATCAACGCCGGTAAATATGAACATATGACCGTCCAAAGCGCATCGTTATCCGGAGGCCGGTTGTTCCGGGCGCTTGTTGAGAAAGGTCTTCACAGTTCAGTACAGACGGTGTTCTTGGTCGGAGACAGGTGGTGTTCAGGGAGGCTCCGGGATTTTATCGCAGATCTAGACGGGATGACCGCTGTTTGTGATGCGTTGGTGCTCCGGAACGTGAAGATGGTTTTGTATGGGGATTTCGGTTGGTGGGTCAGAGTTCATGTTGTTAGAGGACAAACTGGCAAAACGCAGCGGGTTACCATTCAGGATTTGTGGTCTCGGATGAACGACACCCTGCCCTCTCTGGAGGACTCGCAACTTCAGGCGTTATCGGCATGGATCAGTACGGGCGGTATTCGTATTGGTGAACTTGTTGCACAGGTATGACCTTAGACAGCACCAGTGAAAGCACGTGAAACGGTCACCCACGTACCACCGTGTATCAGCGCCCCCGGTAAATGTGATGAAATGGCAGAGTATCGTATCTGAAACGCAAACGCAGCCCTTGCCAGCAAGTACGGTGGTAAAATGCAGTCATAACAGCAGACTATTTAGGCAGCTGATACAAACATATTGGCCGTCGCGAGGATGTATCTAGCGCATGCCGATGCGCTAAATGCATTTTAAAGCTTATGGCTGTATGCTCAGAGTTATCAGTTGACTGCGGGGCGGAAAACGTTTAACGGCTTTCCGTGGTGAGATGAAAATGGAACGAAAAAATGAGAAAAAATATCTATGTCAATCATACGGTAGCGAATGCACAGATGGCCACAAAACTGTTACTTGGAATGAATAACTTTACGAAGTTACATCCCTTCCCTATCAAAGAAACAGAAACGTAAAAAGGACTATGCGTTGCGGATGATTTACACAACTTACCTATTCGTTGGTTGCAACTTTAACATTGTGAAGTATGACCGGTGATCCGCTCAGAGCATATTAAATGTTGCTGGTAGCAACTAGCAAGTATATCAGCACCAAGATCACCAGCGCAATTTTTTTACACCGTAGCGTATGTAGCTACAAGCGTATATCTCTTGTCAAACAGAGTATAACGGTGCATCACGAAATGGAACGATTTAGTTGTTCTTAATTGACAGGTTCTCAACAAGAGCCAGTCCGCTGATCCCCGTGACATTGTAAACTACCGCAACCATCACTGGACTGCTGATAACCTGACCGAAGTGGAGTTACAAAAGCTGACCAAATTCACCTTGCACAGTCTCATTGTTCGTAGCCAGCGCCTGGAACCTTTGTACATTACTGTTTCTTTTTAACATACTGAAAGCTCACTAACAGTCAGAACGCGTACTATTGTCTGCTACTTTATTACTCTGCTTGTTTCCATGCAAAATGCCGTCAGCTACTTTACGGGGCGACTTCAGTCAGAATGTCCGAATCAGAATGGTGTTGGGTGCTAAGTAGTGGACTACAAAATGACTTCTCACTTTCCAGGATTCTAAGGGAACTTTGTTGAATTTCTGATATGTTATTAGTGAGTTTCGTGTATGTAAATAATCTGTTCGTATCTCTTGTACATGTTACTGCTTTTGCGTCTCGATTGCTCCGAGAAAATGCATGTTTCCGCAATCTGAACAGTTAAATCACCTACGCGCAGACACGAAAGTTTGGAGCTTGCTTCGGTGGAGAAGAAACCTTTGCTATCAGCCTACTGCATGCTGCTATGCAGATTACCCGAAAAAGGGTTTTAAAAGTGATTCGTATTGTGACGGAATGATCCAGTACGGCCCACCAACAGGCACGACAACCGGGGCCTCGAGAGAATCATTCGTAGATTGGTTCGGGAACGATTTCGAACAGCCTTGTACAGGTTTCGATCGCTGACTGTACAACGGTAAAACTTATTTCCGTCTCTGTGTACACTAACCGCTTGCTGCACTAACAGAATCTTATCCGAGAACATTAATGCAGTCCTTAGAGTTTTATGAGCCCTCCGTCGTAAATGAAAATAAAAGAGCGGCCAATTAAACTTTTCTGCTCAAATTTAACAGCAAGCCACAAGCGTTACTAAATTACGATGACAATTGTGTATCATAAGATGAACGACACACATGTCAATTCGAAGGAACGAATAAGGTTTTATTTTGCACATCCAATGCAAACTTGTGATTTGTTTTGCTGTTACCGGCATTACTCAAGTACTCCAAGCCTTTAACCTCTGATAACCTAGCCCTGATATCCGCCGTCAAACAGTCGTCCCATTTAGTATAGCCTTCTGGTCCAAGCTGCTCAGTTCGTTCCCAGGTTCCGTTTAGTGTACAGGTCCTCCACGCGAGTTCTGAAATAATTCAGTTACCTAATTAACTAGGGCATATAGAGTATTGAAAAATTTATAATCTACCAGGCTAAGCCTGCATATATGTATTTTTCATGCGCGAAATCGTCTCCGCGAACGCAACATGCCAAGAAAAGTTGCAAAGCTGCCAGGGCCGAAAGGTAAGAGTACTGTACATGGTTTGATACAGCACCACAGTCCGTTGAGTCGCGCGTTGAATTAATGATTAAAGTTATTTCCCAGATTCTGCTATGGATCACTGTCAAACTTGGGTAGAGGAAACGAAATATTTCTTCAGAACATGTATGTTTCGGACATTGTTAATTATCCGGCGACCACACCTAGTTGTACTGATGCGCTTCATCCTGATGGCGCTATTTGTTACCAATATCAAGCATTGGATACCATGTGAATACCACATCGAAGCCAAATTTGTATAAACTAGACCGGATCAGGCGACCCTTCCCCAGTATAGAAGATTACTAAGTAACAACACAGAATACGATTCGTACAATCACGTTTTGAATACCCGTCACACACATGCAGAGCATTCCCACTATGTAGCCGAATGCCTTGACGGAGAACAGAAAAACCACGTCATTCTTCTTTAACAATGCATATCTGACGCCCAAGATGGCCCATATGCCTGAATACTTAACACCATAATAATAATAATAGAAGTACCATAATAATAGATTCCACCGATAATGCCGACCAGCTGCACGAGATTTTCTTACTGTGTGTAACTGTGTTCAAGGTTTTGTTTTTGTTCTTTTAACGTGTGCTGTCAATGTTGCAGTATGTACACTGCAGTCACGTAATAAATATGACAACAATTTTAAAAAAAATAATAGATACACAAAAAGGTTGGTCTACAGATTCTGTACAACGAAGGGGGCCGACAACTAGACACTGTGAGTTTACGGTTCCAACAACTAGACACTTATTGCCCGTG
>JAQGAU010003271.1:0-13569 GCA_034698045.1 Paramacrobiotus richtersi
CCTCTTTGCCGTCGATTATATGGATGATAAACTTATGCTTCCACGGATGCATTATAATAAAAAAAGAGAATCGGAAAGCATCACACTGCTAACATGCAGTGGATAAAGATGGGAATCGTTTTATAACGCTTGCGTTGTGCCACCAGTCCGTTCGGTAGTCATTCCGAAACAGCTACCCACAAACAGCTACCCACAAACAAACCCATTGAGGTAAATGTATTGGCGGTAATTTGGCACTTTAGTCAATAAATTATACAGCGCCCTGGCCTTTCACATTAAACGACGAGCCCCCGAATACCTATCATTATCGCATTCATCTGATCGACCGTTTAATTTTTGATGCACACGACGCATCCGTTGTGGATCAACTGGAAATTATCGAGACAAATGAAAGTAACCTTTGACATTATACAATAACAACAATCTGCTGTAGCTCAACAGCGTCAGCTACAGTAACAGCCCACGACTGGGGTCTGTCAGACGCGGCAAACAATAATGGATGTTTTTGGGGGTTTTCCGTTTTTTTCCCAATTTAGAACCGTTAGGAATCACCGCATTATGCATGAATGGGTGAGCCCAGCGTGAATAATGTACCGGAGACCGTGCCTCGTAATATCGTTTAAGTGGTGTTTATAAGCATTTCGAGACCCTTGATAAACATTTAATTAACGAGTTGAGATGCAACTTACCAGGTTTTGGTTACGCTAAACTGACACATTATTGAATAATGGAAACCGAAGCAAACGCTTCCAGATATCGGTGTCTAGCATCCAACACAACCGCAGAACGGTACTAGATGAGAAGTTCCCACAAAAAAAACAATACGAAGCTGTTAAAGAAGAACGGTAGTTGTTTTGATGATCATCGACGATCTGCAGTACAGTCTACAAATCGTTTCGATACTCAAATAGCTTCGTGTACAGCAATCTCGGGATTGCTGAACTACGCTACGTAGAAGCATCCCACACACACAGCCCATCCCCGATCCAGGGTAGAAGGTTAGGACCGCTGAAAAATGTCCTGCTGGTGCTGCACACCAGGAATAACCACGAGACCCGGATACCGACAAAAGATTACGTGCCGGAAAGGCCAAATTGGCGGTGTTCCCCTTGTCTGCTTAGACCGGCAAGTGTTATGTTGTGAACTACCGAACTGTGCCAGAAAATACACAGGGAAACGATGATTACGTACCGTACTCTTGATGACGTATTCTATGTTAGGGTAGCTGCGTAAATGCGTATAGGTTAACCACCATTAGACAAAAAAGCCGCCGGTATCTGAACCTGAGGACGGTAATTGAGGCTAACGGTATTGTTGTTAGATTTGTGTCTGTTTATACTGCTAAAAATTGTCGGAAGAACAGTTTGTTTGCTCCTGTTGGTTCCTTCGCCGATCAGTCTGATAAAATCTTTACGAGCTAAGAACTGGCCCCGAACATTGGGGTACGTGAGTGGATGTTCGCCCCCAAGGGGGTCAAGTAATGTGTTACTGTTGGATTTGCTTTTTGTTTGTATTCATGTGACTTTTGTCAGCCATCCCCCTGAACTCATGTCCTAACTGCGAATCAAAAAAGCCGCAGCTTTGGACTAATCTTAAGTATACAAAATTTTTCATTTAATTGTTGGAATTTTTATTGTGTCAACATTGTTTCCTATACAAAATACTACGTACACTGTGTTAGCTATAATTATTAACAAAGAACATCAAATATTTGTGCTGCAGATGGCGCAGAATAGCACGAAGTCATATGCGAGGTTTAGAAACTAAACGAAGCGCACTCGAACAGCGCATATGCAAAATATGACTTGCTGACGTCGACAGCAAGCTGGTTATAGCGACCAGCTGCCCTAGATCAAATGGACCTTATCTCACTGCTTATTGTTTACGGATGTAACGTACCCCTCAAATGTAAAATTCCTGTAAATAGTCCCAATTACGGTAATACAGAACACCCATCATTATCGCTGCATGAAGCATGCAAAGGTCAAAGCACGAACCGTATACCCCTGCTTTTACGTTAAACGTGTGCAATTTCATTGATTTGCCTGTATTAATATTTGATTTGCAGAATGAGAACGTGGGAAGATCACAGAAAAAACCTTTATAAAGTAGGCTTGGACCGCAGAACACTCGTGTAGGTCTCCCTTTCAAATCCACAGTTTCATGTAAGCGATTTTATATAATATTTGATTAATTAAGGGGAATTTCTGGTGTAACCGATCGTTTTGCAAGAATTGTTGCCACTACACGGACGTTAGCTGTAGACAGTACCCATTCGAGGATTGTTTAGATTGTAACTCATGGTCGCTAAGAACATTTTAAGCTGCATCGAACAGACTTCCTCGTTACAAATCGAAGGTTTGCGCCGACTGTATATGCACGCGAACGTTTGTAGTACTCGTGTATTTTGTAACAGCCAGAGATTCTGACAAAGACGATGCAGAACTGGTGTACCCGGGAACTGAATGTTGCCACGGATCTACCTAAAATACAGAAATTTCGTGTCTATTTCGGCAAAAGTGCCGAAGATAACACCTATCTTTACGAACCATTGCAACAGCTTCTGGACCTTTACCCATTGCTTAACAAGCCCCCGGAAGCTCGTTAGGGCGGCCGGGTGTCACAATATATGGGCCTTATCTTACTGTTTACAGATCAAAGGTTTCCCTCCGTTGGCTGAATGCTAAAAAATTCAGGTGAAACGTCCTTATTACGGTAGTATTAAACATTCAGCATTGATTATTATATCCGCATGAAACATGCAAAGGTCGTAATACCAGCCACCGGCTCTGCCTTTGCGGCGCGTCGAGATGTATACTTATATTGATTTTTGTAGTGAAGCTGTCAAACTGCATCTCTTTGTTGATCACCATAGTTTTATTTTGTCAATAAAAAGAAAATTACGAAAATAATTTAGGAAATAAGAAATCCGAAATTCCGGTCCCATTCGGCTGCTACAGTTACCCACGTTATTATAACTCCTACACAGTTTGTTTACCCTTTTTATATTGTCAGAGTCCTTTACATACTTGCTTCCTTTCGGTCATTTAGTGCCCGCCAACAGTGACTACACTGACCTAGTTTAAAGTTCTTGTCTCTTTTGTTATTACACCCTCTTCACACCAAAAATCACAGCATCTTGCAGCTCAACTTTTCGCTGCCCGTAAAATGCTTCATGAATTTTTGTACTAGATGAGAATTCGCCAAAGACGGTGCATAATCTTGAGACGGATGAGAGAGGCGTCAAACAACGCAACGTAATCCAGATGACATTTTACGGCTACCCGAGGCGCTAATCTGGAAATCTAAACCATTAAATAAAATTATCGATTCAGGTGTATCATCCATTCAATTAGGAAACTGTTAGAGGACCTGGACGACATACATGGCTTGGCGAGAATAAGAGACGTCTCCTTTTATAACATGATTACTTGTTCTGCCCGGTAGCTTTTGAAACCTTTAGTTCGTTGGCCTCCACGTTAGCCAAACTGCTGCTGTTTGCCGGGCGTAGGATTCGGGGCCTAACTTAGCAAGATTTTAGCCAAGAAAGTTCAGTCTAATAAGTCTGCTATAACGGCCTCAATCACATCGAAGCTATTTTATTGCACTGGGTTCACATGTTTAAAGTAAGGGCGGACTTGGACGCAAAAAAGTGTAATAGTCGGTATTCCAAAAATTTTCGATTTCGTCTTAGTCATTACCGTTTTCTTGTCATTTCGGCAAGTTATCACACGGAAACATCTCTTGAAATCATTTGATTTCGGCACGTTTACGCAAACTAATCTTACTAAATGATAAATTATAGTGCAGTGCCACTGAGACCGCCGATCGGGTGCTGACGTCACTTTACTTTTCACAGTCGTTTCGCTGTTTCTGCAATCATTGAGACTGTAGCCACGTAGTATTCAAGGGCGGGTGCAGAAAAAAAGGACAATACTGACACTTTGAGGTTTAGGGCAAAAAGCCTACTAGAGCGTCACACTGACGTTGACTTACCATACAAACAAGAATAAACGTGGACTTCGAGGCAAAAGAACCTTCCTTGAGGAAAAGAGTCCTCAACGTACGTCAGTAAGCATACCACAGCAGAAGCATTACGTCCATGCTCGATAGAAAAACGACGCAATCCCGCAGAAAATTCGCAGCAGAATCTAGATCACAAAGCTGCCAACGACTTTGAAATACATTATCGCGAAATCCTGGAAACAATATGATCACCCATTCTAATTAAACTTGCACTACTTCCATGACGTTCGAGAAAACATCAAATTAATGACTATAAAGGTAGAATAACTCCGGCATAAATGATCTGTCCTTAATGTCAGCATCGACATACATCCTATCCTCATCGACAGATGCACGGCAAAAGGTTAAAGCCGCTGTTGAATGTCCGACTCTTAGCACGCCAGGATTAACCTCGCCAACCGGATCCCGACCAAAAGATAGCGTGCCGGAAAGATCAAATTGTCATTAATAACCTCCCGTCTGCAACAGAGACAAGTGGCGTTTGTTGACTGGATTATACCCGTATACTTCTTACAGCTCAATTAGATAAATTCATGATGAAAACAGAGCGTTTGTATAGGTCAACAAACTTTGGCGCAAAAAATTTCCATTCAGAAAGACAAAAGGAATGTTTCTTAAGCATCCATACCGAGCAAAAGTGGGAAAAAATGAACCTAGACTGTTGGGATCGTTATAATTACAGGTTGGATCTGATGAAGTCTGTAACAAACATTACCCTGAAATTATTAGCAGAAACCAAGAGCAAAAGATACCGTTGCTCCGAAATGTTTTTGCTCCTTCACGCGGACTCTGTTGAAGGTTTGTCTGAAGATTATACGCACACCGTGTCGGTTTTCTTTGATCTTTGTTTAAACCGCAGATGCATGCCAGTGGTTGGCAGTTGTACACTTGCTTTTATGGATTCTTCGGTTTCTTGACCGACTCACCCTTTAATTATCTAGAGGAATCGTCGGAATTCGAGGTCAACGCTAAACCCCTTTTCGCGCAGTGGCCTAATTCTTGATGTTGTCTTCGTTCCTGGCACGCTATACCGATTTTCTGTATGTTTTCATTGCTCTGGCAAATGCCATTTCGCAGTTTAAGTAATTTGTTGCCTAATTTTTTATTAAGTAATCTTTAATGACATGAATGCTTCACTCGAGCGACAATATTACAAGAATTGTGTTGTTGCCTAATTGTATTGCTTTCATTAGTCGCTACTGCATATTTGTAATGTTTGGTTATCGGTATCGAAATCTGCCCGAGTGCTGCAGTGGCGAATAGACCCGTTCACCCATAGTTTAGGCTGTTTTACTAACTTGCTAATGCCACTATGTAGTGTTGCGAAATATACCCCTTGCAATAGTCAACGGCAATCAACACAGCCAGGATTTGGTGCTGCCTTAAGACTTCGGGACTATGCAGTTACTAGAACAATCGTAAAGCGCGGTGCATACTCAGGACGTAGCACATGTCAATAAGTCTAGTACCGTAGCCCATATATCAGAGCAGGTTAAGCCAAAAATCAAAGTTGACGAATTGTCAGGGCGACTGCAGGTTTGTCGTTTATTTCGCGCATCTTGGCTTGATGTGCAACGAGCCAGATGGCTCTTTCATAAACACCCATAGACACATGAAAGATTCGCCTTCTCTTCTGCAGCCGCTTATTGGTCCGAAATATTGCTAAACCAGGACCAGTATCATGCAGTCGACCTGCTATTTGCGATTGGTCTAGCCGTAGCATTTTGCCTTGGTTCTGTGCCTATGCCTCTCACAAACGCTTTGCAACACGGCCATGCCTTCCACAATATTAGCACCATTACGTAGTAGATCCAAGCCGTATAACAGGTAAGTATAAACAGAATCCCCGGCCAATGGTACTGTTCGGGAAGGAAGAACTGTGCAGCGGAATGCGGCAGAATCAGCCAGGTGACATAATGCCCGAGACAAGCAGCGCCTTCCCGCACCCAGTTCAACATTTCCTCAAAGGCCATCGGGTACTCGTCATCACACCTGCCAAGATAAAAGCATTCGAGGTCGTTTGTCACAACGACGCAATGCAGAACACCGCTGCAGTAACAAAGATCACTGCATACCGTTTTTTTTCTGGTGTTGGCATATAACGCAGCTCCGGCATAGGGTGGCGGTTGGAGGTTGTCGTGGCGCCTGAACTAACGCGTTCTTTCACCAAGACACATATCCCGATGCCAACCAAAAGGAAGGGGACGTAGACAAACACTGTAGTCGCCACGGCTAAAATTTTGCTCCATTCAAGCCAGAACAGTCCAAATGTTTCTGCTGTGGGCAACAGTTCCGGGAGGTTGTAATCGGTTTCATTTGTTGTATTGCCGAAAAGGTTACTGCTTCTAACCCAATATGACAACAATGCCTCAATGTGGTCGAACATCTAGAAACCGAAAAATAATCATCTTGACAAAAAGGCAATGGTGAAACTCTTTGTACAGCTCGATTACTCCTTACTTCTGTGGAATTAGGGAGACAGTGGCACGTGAAGATAATCTTCTCCAATGTCTTGGCCACTTCTGGAAACCGTCGACAGATAAATGGATTGATAGCGTTTTGCATAAGTGTGCAGCCGGTGTAAGATTGGACGAACATCAGGAAGTTTTGGCGAGAGCTAATACGAGCGCTACAGTGAATGCAGTACAGGCCAACGCCCACGAGACGAAACTCCTCCGTTTCATCAACATGTTCTGCACCGCTTGAAAAGGACAGCTAGTTGTTTGAGCGGCTTGGTTTTTAGTATCTTCGAGCATTTTTGAGGATTCACCGTGAACGGCCTGCACGCTTTCTGAGTGCGGAGTGTTCTCCTGTTCAGGCCGTTTCTTATTACTCCAAAATGGTTCACGTCCATAAAAAATTGGGAATTTCCAGTGTCGGTTGACCCACAGAAAGGCGAAGAAAGAGAAGTACAAGATGGCAGTTGCGGACACCGTGGCAAACGCACCGGCATAAGCTATCCCTGTTTTCGCAGTACTCGGTAGCGGAAATGACAAGGTACTGTTTTGACACGGATCATCAGTCAAAGGCCTCCAGAATCCCACGGCACGGCTCCAAAAGCAAGCGTCAGAATCCTGGAAAAATGTTTTACGTTCAAATGACATTCCGTCCATCAATTTTGTTTATGATCGCAAGAACTACTTGAAAATACATGTACTGAATTAACGAAAGCGCGAAAAGGGCGATTCTGTCCAATATAGCTCGTTATAAGTCAGAAGACACGGCATATGCAGTAACTGAGCTTTACAGAAGTATAGGTTCGTTAGCATGTACGCTGCACACTCTGTACCACTGCTATCATTTTTTCGTTCTGTTTCACTTGGAAAAATAACTTACATATCCCAGTAGCACCCTCCCAGGTATGTCCCAGTCAGCCATTCTGTCCGAGGGGTCAGTCCGACTGGTTCGCCACTCGGGAAAAAAACGTCCAGCAAATTCCACTGAAATTTTGCTGACCATCCAGATAACCAATAATGCTTCCGCCAGAATTTCCTGGTATACCCATGACGAATCCTTGTCCAGGAAGGGCTTTAGAGTGCTGGGAACTGTCTCCATCGCTGGTACACCACGAATACAGAAAGTTATTTAATATTATGACTCCGGTACAGTATGCTTGGATAAGATGAGTCAAGCCGAGCTGTGCGATGGTGTTGCCTACGTTGAAATAAAGGCAGTAGAACTTTCTGTTCCACTCACAACAGTTAATTTACTGCTCTCACATACTGGACAAAACTATATATTCTACAGTGGTTCAGTGGGTTAAAGCATGCTGTACTTTTACGTAATCTGCCAGTCGATCGTACTACGTCCTTTACATCTCGACCGCCTGTACTCGCTCAATAAATGCCACCAGGGAGAGCGTTAGCCCATACTATTTATAACTGTACGAGTGGACGTACTCCTTAGTATTTTTACTCGTGCGCCATCTGGGTATGGCGTTGTCGTCGTACAATTCACATCTCCGGTTACAAAAAACAGAGCTTGCATCCAGAATAGTTGCGACTTGCAACCTGAATAATATACGCTGTCCGGCTACACACTTGGAATATGCTGGGCGATAAAGCAAAACGTTATAATTATGGAGGATACCGGTCAATAATATCAAACTATTACGTTGCGCAACCGAACCGGTTCCGGTAGTGGTAAGTGGTAACTGCGACGACCTGGAGGTTGGAGTTAGCGCTGCGTGTCGACTGGGTGTTATAAATTAGTACTGTGTGTGCCGGGTAACTGGTGCACTACAGGGACAGGATGCAATGCACAGCGTAAGTGATCCCTATATAGAAATCGCCATGGTACTGTACCATACTGGCTAAACAGGCCGGTGACTTACCATTACTTTCCTTTCCTTTCCTTTATCATTACTTTCCCATTACATTACCATTACTTTAAAGTGTTTGTCCTTAAGGCGAGTGTTGTTTGGTTTCAACTGTTTTGTTAGAGTGTTTATGTCTGAGTTATGCTACATGGTCAATTAAGTACTGCAAATCTCAGCAGCTAAATGAAAATAAAGATCGGTATTACTTTCCTTAGCCGACCCATTCTGAAGTTAGTACAGACCGGCAAACACATCGGTACATGCGGGCATGCAATTGAGTCAGATGCATACTATGGGTTTAAATTCAATCAATAACTGATCTGGACAGTAGCGATCCGGCGCACGTATCATACGTCTACAACTGAAATCTATTCGGGCTGACAGATGTAGGTCACGATAGACTGGAAAGCACGATGTGCATCTACTGGCCGTATCCAGATCGTAGCCGCATCCGAAGTCACCAACCAGCTGTTTTGCAGTTTCGAATGTCCAGTGCAAGATTGTGGATTGATTGCTGCCAACCGCCGTCGTAATTAATCGCTGCAGTTTCTCAATCATGTTTCAGTCCATTATTAATATGGACCTGTTGTGGGCTTACCAGGAGATACTAGCAGAAGCGATACTAGTCGTCTTCCTGGCAACACCGATATCGGTCAGGGCCACAAAACATGTGCTGGTATAGCACAAAATGTGCTGGTATAAAACACACTGTGCTGGTATAAATTGCAGATTGTGCTTAAAAACGCTCAGTACTCCCCCCTTTAGTTTATTCTAGAGTGTTTTGAAAGCCTGAAAGTTTTTGCAAGACCAAAAAGGTGTGAAAGATGAGAGTGTTCTAAAGACAACTGCCCAACGGAAGCAATTTTGAGTAGCCGACGTCTACTAGACGTCGCACATACCGTACGGCAGCGCTCATGATCGCACAGCTCGGTTTTAAATGCAGACTTATGCAGTGACTTTCAATAAGCACAGGACGGCTTCTTTCTGGACCTTTGGCAGCCTAACATCAACTGTAAATCTCTGAAAGAGAACTGTAATCATGAACTCCTAATGCTCAGACTGTGCATCTGAAATGTACTGCTTTTTCGTTGACTCGAGCGCATATACAGAAGAGCGAATCAGTTGCAAGGGTCGACCTACAAGAAACTTTCTTCACCCCGTGTAGCAGCAGGTTTCTTTCCTTGTTATCACTGAACAGACAATAAGCGCACAGTTTTACTGCAAACCGGACTGTCTAGATTTCAAACGTCAGTAATTAACAGAATGCGTTGAATTCTGCGTTTGGCTTGGTATGGACAGGATCAGAATTTTTGTTCAAGCCTGAAATTCATCGCAAGGTGTCCGCAAAACTGAACCAACTATTCTCTTGATCTTAGTAACGGGTGGCGCTCAAAGTGATTCTAACCTTGGTGCCCGATACCTCCACACCCGCTAAGCGCGTACAGTCTCACGTGGTTTGATTTGAAGAGCAGTTTATTGAACTTTATCCTCTTCAAAACGCTTGCTACATCGTTCAAGTTAGACCTCAGTTTTAAGTTACGATAAAAATTAGCCGGAAGGGGAGAAGCTTTTTTGAGTGTCTAAGCTGACCCCTGGACGTCGCGATTTCCGATAGACTGCAGAGGTGGAAGTGTTGGCATACTATATCTTTGAATCACAATTTCCACAAAATGGGGATTTGAATTGATTCTTCAAAATTCCAAAATGCCAAAATTTTCGCGCTTCGCGCGAATTGTATCTATCCGTTGACTGCACTAATAGCAGATCCTAAGTTTCCTGTAAATCCAACGTTTTAATGATCTTTCGAGCAAATAAAGCGAAGATTCGCACAAATTTTCGCGCTCCGCGCAAATTTCCTCGTGCACATTTTAAGCGCATGGCTTACGGCAACGAATTTGTAAGTTTCCTTTCCGCTCTCTGGCGGTCGGCCTGGATTCGACACTGCTGGTTTTTATTTACTATCAATATCGTTTACAAATTCTCAATTCAAAACACGTATTCCCCCCTTAAAAAAAATTAAATGTGCTGGTATAGATTTCCAAGATTTATGGCTCTGATATCGGTTAATCTTGTCCAACGCTTCTTCCCACAATGGCGAGCTACCCGCGCGGATCCTTCTCTTGCGATGGATTTTGGTATCGCTAGGGATTACGGGAGCGCGATGAATTTCGATATTCCATTTGCAAACGTGAGTTTCTTTCGTTAAACAGCGTTTATAGAGATATCTGTAGATATAAAAGTTTGTCCTTCGTTACTAGGAATGCGATGGCTGTTTTTGGGATCGAGTGGTGAATTACTGGAAGCCGCTGGACGTTACCGTCTGTCAAAACGAAACGCTCGAGTTGAACATGTCTACTCCTAACGATTCTAGGTTAATTACCGGTTACGTAGGACTCTTCGTTATCATCGCCGCAATGATTATTTTGTACGCTGCAGTAATAGTCTCAGTGTGCGTCAATCGGCACTGGCGGCAGCCAAGTTTTGACGGGCACATTTCTTTTTGGCACAAGTTACTTTGCAAGTATCTCGATAATCCGGAACCAAGAAGCAAGCAAGTCAATGCTACTGGAAGCATCCATGCGCAAAGCGATCCCCATGATGTTTTAATCAAAAACAACGCGGACGATGCAACTACAAATCCCGCACTGAATACCTGCCGGCAAATATGTTTAGTAGCTGCACTCGTACTTGGCTCAATTCTAGCGATTCCTGGATTGCTCCTGGCGTTTGTTCCATGGATTATTCTTATGGCGTGGCCGGTGGTGATTTTGACATCCATATCCTGGAATGAACTGGACCTTTCATCGGAGGCCTATCGCTCGTTGCGGTCGTTTGGAAACTCGCTGGATACAGTGGATTGGAGTAACCTTACATGGGCTAAAAAACATTTATTTTGGCAGTTTTGATGACGTTCACTTTGTTGCTGTCGTTTTTGCACGTGTTCTAAACTCATTGATTTTTGTTGTTTTTTTGTTGTTTTTTATTTTGCATTTTATTGTTCCCACAGTCTCATTTTGTTCTCTTTTGTTTCCTGTTGTGTCTATGATTGCCCGCTCTCATTCTCTTTTCTTGTGAAATTGGTCACGTATGTCCGACGCCTTGATGGGATTTGTCCCGTGCCGACAGACAATAAACTCCTTATTATTATTATCCGTGACAATTGTAGTCGCAGTGTTTGGAGAACAGACCGTGTTCCCGTGCTGCATGTTAGTGGTTTCTGGTCTAGCCATATATTGCGCGGGAAGATTATGTGGATTCTGGATGAGGACAACCTACGTCCAATGGTTGCACAACAGAATAAGGTACCCTCCATTGCACGGAGTACAAGCCACTGTTTTCCAACTTTCACAATGTGTTTTCGAAGAAATCGCGCTCAAAACCTGGTGAAGAAGAGATCAGCGCTGCCGGTTTGTGATACGCACGGAGAAGTTACAAAAGTACTGAGTTTCCTGGTAGGCTGCTTGGCTATATCCCAAGTTGCTCTTCGCCTTTTCCTGGCTTTCCCGCAATTCTCGCCCATCCCGTCACTGGGAAATGATACAAAGGTTATAATGATGGTTCGTTCTAGTGTATTTCGCTGTTGACTTGTCCGCTTTTCTGATTTCAGCGATTTGACCACTTTACCGATAAAGTATCGTATTGGGTGGATACGACTGATTATGGAAATAGAAGCAGTGGTGAGCTGTTTCTTCAGCCTTCCGAAGCAAGATTGCTGGCTGGTTGGGTATACATGGTATGGAGTGGATTACTGTTTTTGATTGCTGCTTCACCGGGTCTGCTGCTAACGGTCATCGGGGGACTATGGATATTCTTTCGCTGGTTGTACAACTGTGCCCGGGAGAAGCCGCAACACCCCAAGCAACATAATCAAACACGGTACTGTATTTATGCATTGCTTGCCAATAGACAACAGGCTTTTGTTTGTTATCATAGATTACGAGAAATTTGAAAGAATAGATTACGAAAGCACTGAGACAAAACTGACGTCTTCAAGAAGGAATTAGCGTTTTACGATTTGCTAGTTACGCCCGACTTTAATTATCTATGAATTCTGAAGGTTCTCGATATCTACAAGCCTTTTACAGTACGTTTAAATGAGAATAAGGGTAAATGAGATGATCGGTATCCCTTCTCTAGAGACCTTCCCGCGGAATATTTCAGCTGCATGTGTGGGACTTATGGCAGCCTCTTCCGTATGATGGCTTTTGGCCTTGTCAGTTCCTATGTTTCGTGTATTTTTCCGTACTGCGCTGCGACTTTCTTCTTCCCCGAAGAGTACCAGTTACCCGGAATATTACTACTTCTGAGTGGATGTACTATATGGCACTTTTATGTAGTCGTCTGGTCCACCTGGAACGCCTACAATTCGTCCAGGAGACTTCCGATCTCCACTAATTTTGCGAACGTTGTGGATGGAAAAGAGAACATGGAGCTAGTCTAGAATGTAACTAACACCTCTAACAAATCCGAGATGTTTCATTTTTCTTGGCATGAACTAACAAGGAAACGGAATGGCCCTGATTGCGGGTTATACAGGGCTCCTAGTCATGATCGCTGCAATGAATATCTTGTTCTTTGTATTAACATCGTCGGTATACTTCAACCGGAAGTGGCGGCAAACACACTTCAGCGGGCATATGCCCTTAATCCACAAGGTTGAAGAGTTATTAGATAAATATCTTGATAATCATGAAACCAATGCTGATGAAATCTTGGCAGCCCCTATAATATGTACGAGTATAGTGTTTCTTGCCTGGATGATCCTTTTGGTGTGGCCGGTAGTGATTTCAGCAGAACCGAGACTAGCAGTGAGAACTGCGCTAGTCTAGTATTATCCTGTGCAAATTCTTCGACCTTTCCGTAATTCCTTAGCATTTACACAAAGGTAATTGTGTGGTGTACTCTAGGAGTCACGTGCTCATGCTTAGTTGTGCTGTTGTTATAATTCGTGTTTCTCTTTCGGATCAGCTGTCTACGAGCCGTTGGATTTCTTTTGTGTAAACCAGCCGACTATTTAGCGAATTGCAAACTCCATGGGAAGAACATCTTTGCGATGAGAAAAAAGTATGTTTAGTTCCAATTATTTGCTTTAAACAATTTCGGCATGCTGAGTAAGATGACGCCCGCTTTGACATAGTAACGAGTTCCGGGCAGGGTCTAAAACCTGGGCATGGCCCCTGCCCATGGGCATGCCAAATGGGCATGGTCACCGAAAAACCTGGGTT
>JAQGAU010003272.1:0-13566 GCA_034698045.1 Paramacrobiotus richtersi
CTGAACTTTGATCCGTTTTCACACTGACCCGAATTTCATACGTGTAATTTTATCACAGCGGTTCTTGTGAACCCTTATTCTCATTCCTCTTAATTACACGCTGAAACGTTTTGGTACGATCTCGCTAAAGCAGCAGAAAAAGTCCGACACCATCGTGGCACAGTTTTGAAATTGAGTTCCAGCTAGATCTCAGTGACTACAGGCCGATTCAAAGCATTTTAGTTTTTGCTCTTGCAGTTCTCCTTACTGAAGGCAAATTATTATTTAAAGCAGAGTCGGGATGAAAACGACCACTTAAGCGAAATTTGTTTTGAGCCCTTGGAGTGCAGAACTAGACAGGGAATACTGGCGCAAGAGAACAGGGAATACCATTTCCAACGAATAAAACATGCCTATCTCTCGACATACGAGGGTAGGAGGGAAATCAGAACAGAATGTCTACTGCAAGCAATGAACCGGTATGGGTTCAATGTCCTTTGTCAACTTTAGTAAGTATGGTTTGCATAACTGAGTTACCCAAGCTTTAGCAACTAACGGTTGCCCGAAATAATTGGTAATCAGGATTTGCGAAACCTTAATAACTAATGCTTGGCTAACCTTAGTAGCAAAGTTTTAGGAGATGTTAGTCGAGCCATTCGTCGGAGCGGAGCTGACATCCTCATGGTGCTGCTGTTAGCGCGCCAGAATACGGCTACGTTTTTCAGCTTAGTGTTGGCACTTTAAAAAGCGCGACGACGCTGCGCGTTACCGATGAATCGATGACCTATAATTTAGGACTTTGCCCCTTTAGCAAGCGAAACAGTCACATTGTCTTTTGCGAACTTGCCTCCTTTCGAAGCCCTCCTTTTTTTACTAGTAACCGGTTTGACATTTGGCAGTGGAGCCCAGCTTCGCGTCCCGACAGTTTGATCAGCAAATTTGTTACTTCAAACAGTAGGCACCGTATCTTGCGCTGACCGGCTTAATTGGTACCCAGACACTTGGTACCCATCTAATACCTGGATGTAATTCCGAAGTACCAAGCAAAACTTGTCAAGCAGGTTTTGCTACTATTTCCAGTTTGTGGTGTTTTCGCTTATTATTCTTGGTTAAGCATCATGTTTACTGTGCGTTTTTTGTTTAACAAGGTTCACGGCTAAACGTTATTCTTAGTTTATATTCTTGGTTAAATTATTATTCTTGGTTACGCTGTTATTACCAGTTCATATTATTTGTTAATTATGCTGTTAGTTTACAATCTTGGGTACAGTGTTATTTTCGGTTTATATTCTGGTCTTCTTAGTTCGTGTCTTCACATTTGTTACTTTTTGCCATTTTCCGTATTTATCATTGTTTTTTATCGTCGTACGAAGTTTTTCCAGTACGACTTGGCCTGTTACTAATTTACTTTGGTACAAAATTCTGGCAACTTTTGGTCGGTACCAATTGTCCGGGGTAAGAAATGTCGGAGTGCAGTACGCACATTTCGGCGATTTTTCCGAGCGATTACTGCCCTGCAATGGCAATTACAGGACAGCAATCGCTCGGTAAAAACGTTTCAATGAACGCGCAGGAACCGCAGTGAACAGAATCACAAGCAGTGCGAGATCGGTGGCTGCATTGTGCCCTGCATTATTAAGAATCGGCCTGTTGGCCTTTGTCAGAGGTGTGGGCTACGGCTCGTCAGGTAGTATGACTGCCTTCCGCAACATCATGTTTAAAGTCGTAGATTGCTGCTTGTGAAGCAGTGAGTACACTTTACTGGCGTGTACTGTGAATTCAACCAAACGATACGACAGAAGGGAAAATTAGCGCCAAGTAGGTTAAGAGGTTGCACGGCCGTATCAAAAGAAAATTGTTCATGGAATCTCCGCCTGAGAGCATACCGAAAGATGCGGGATGTACAGGCTTGCAACTTTGCAAAATACTTGCATGTTTTGACACCTTGCTAGTGGTAGCCGCAAAAATTTTCCTTCTCGCACGATTTATGATCGTACATTTTACCTGATTTAATGTCCATAGGTCACAATTTACTTTTCGCAATGAATACCATACGATGGTCGGACCATCATGGTCCATCAAACTTTGTAGAACAGTTTTAAGAATTTCTAATATGTACCTGATATCGGAACAACAATGGAACAATAGGACATCCTTGTTATAAGAAACAAGCAAAAACACTGCATGTTTGCAGATGCTACGGAGACAGCGGAGGACCTTTAATCTGTCGGAAAACATCCGCGTTGGGGGCAGTGCAGTGGCACCAGTTTGGAATTTTAGCATTTAGCTTTGGCGGACTGTAAGTCCTAGCAGGTGTTGGCGCATTTTTAGCGGGTCTTTGTTGTTTTATGAATCTGCGTCGTTCATATAGGAATAACTCCGAAAAAAGATTGTAACGCTGAATCGGTTTACACATTCGCGCAAAGTTAAATACAAAAGCTAATACCTCGAGCTTTCCACCATCTGTAGCAAAATGAATCAAGTGTCGCAGTGGTTAACTAGACAACGGCCTTCTATGTACTATGCTAGCTATGGTCACCTGCATGGAGAAAAGGTAAATATTCTCGTTCTTAATGCTTCCGTCTGCATCTGCTAGACCGTGTGGAAAAGCACCAAGCGGATTCTTCAAGGTCAAGTGGTCCATGGCATTTATCGTTGAAGTTCTGTATTCCGAACGTTTTGTCGGATGGTGGGCAAATCGGACGGTTCCCACTCCCATCGGATCGCTTATTAGAGAATGGGATGACGACAAAAAAACGGCTCTCCTAAATGATCAATCTGACAATTTGTCCCGCTTGTATCCAAACAGCAGTAACATTGATGTCATGCGGAATTTGCCTGCTCCTATTTCATCTGGAAATACACTCCATGGACCATGGTTGCTGTAACTTAACTTCAATTCTAACTCGCAGTATGGTAGGCAAAACACTGGCTTTGGCGCATGTGTTATCGGGACTGCAAAAAATACAACGCTTGTTCTGTTCCTTTTAGTCAGCGGTAGACTGTCTGTGATGCTACCCAGGCAGCTTATCTAAACTCGTGCTTGTATCGCTTCACTGTTAACAATTCGTGTGTACACTGTTTGGTGAATATTGGTTATCTTAGGTGCCGTACGTCATAATATCCCCATTAGGAGGAAGTTTCGAGAATTGTTATTAACAGTGGCGAAACCACAACAGCCGCGCATCTGTAGGCTTTACAATAGCTTTTATTACGCCTCTGCACGCGTCTCGCACAAAAACCGCAAAAAAGCCGAAACCGTGGCAAAACTGGCAGAGTTTTAGGTGGGCTCGCCAACCGAGAAACGCATCCTGTGAGTGCAAGAGCTAATTTCGGAACGGGAACCGAGTTGACATCGTAAACGGAGAAATCTTTCAACGTGTGCAGTGTTGACCAAACTTTGATTCATGAGTCGTAGCCGAGACCTGGCGAGTACTGGCCTAAAGCTTATATGAGGAAGCCTATGGTGACTCCTGGACTAAGGCATATATGACATTATATGTACCTACATGTAACATACCTGTCATTTGCCATTACTGACCATAATGGTATAATGATCATATAGTACTTGGAGGTGTGCACTATGTATATGCTTGTGTAATACGGGTTCTTGGTAAAGACTCGATGGTAAGATGATTTTTGAGTGTCGAATAACCATGCTTATATAGTGCGTCAAGTAGAACAGAGGTTACATCTACATGAGAACAATAGAGCGTAGATGAGAGTGCGCTGACATAGATATAACATATCTAGAATGAGAGACGGAAGTAATGGCGGAAGTACATTGAGTGCGTTCGGTACATGAATAACGTAGCATAGCATGAATAACATTAAGTCATCGTATCACATGGTAAAGACAGAATACTCGATGGTAAGATGATTTTTGAGTGTCGAATAACCATGCTTATATAGTGCGTCAAGTAGAACAGAGGTTACATCTACATGAGAACAATAGAGCGTAGATGAGAGTGCGCTGACATAGATATAACATATCTAGAATGAGAGACGGAAGTAATGGCGGAAGTACATTGAGTGCGTTCGGTACATGAATAACGTAGCGTAGCATGAATAACATTAAGTCATCGTATCACACTTGTGTGGAGTGCCTGTCATTTGTCATTACTGACCATATAATGGTATAATGACCATATAGTACTTGGACGTGTGCACTATGTATATGCTTGTGTGGAGTGCCTGTCATTTGTCATTACTGACCATAAAGGTTTAATGACCGTATAGTACTTGGAGGTGTGCACTGTGTATATGCTTGTGTGAGGTGCCTGTCATTTGTCATTACTGACCATAAGGACACTGATAATGACATACTTTTTTGATTATTGCTTGGGTTGTTAAAGTATGAAAATGTTTTTGCTGCGCATTAAGCCGGCTCATTAAGATGGACAAAGAGAAAAAAACTGACTGCTTACAGTCTGGTGATTTAAAATTTTTGTAATCCGTTGACTTGCAACTTTAACAGGGTTGCCACTGGGCTACAGATGGAAAAAAAGAAAATTAGAAAGAAATTAAAGGAAACTAAGGAACTAAAGAATTAAAAATTTTGTTTGTTTTCTCGTGTGTGGCGGTTACAAATCCTTGTTGATCCATTAAACATTTTGTTTCATCAGTTGTCTTTCTAGTAATCAACTTATTGCTTCTACGTTTTTGTTGTGCTATTCTGCGTGCAATCTCATGGTACCGCATCGAGTTTCTGTCCAATGCCGAAAAGTAAGCGCTGCCCTGTTGCTGGAAGACAATAAACTTTAATAGTAATGGACCGAAGCGAAGCGAAGGTCCTCTATACTCAGCTCAAGTGGATCTCAATGTCTGTGGGTCATTCCGTCGGTCTGTCACTATTATTATTGATTTTTAATATTCATGAATGATAATAAACAATATTACAAATTAGTAAATTATCAAATCGTGCGCGTAATCGTCTTCGCTTCGGTCACCCAGTGCCCGCAACGAGCGAGTGCACTTTCCTAGTGTTATTATAACTTTGTTATTTGTGCAGGCCGGTGCTGTGTCCCGCGCGGATTGCAAACTACACCGGTGAATTTACGACTGTGCGGCTGTTTAAACAAATGAATAAAGTAAATGGTCGCTGAAACCCATTTAAAATTCGTTAATCACGAAACGAAGGGGGGTTCGTTTCGTTAATACCGAGACGCAAGAGAAAAGATAAAGACTGGGTCTCTGAGTACGGAAACTACCATTAACATTAGTAGACCGGAAGTAAATTCTTCCCTGCCTGGGCGCCGACCTCCAGTCCGCCAGCTGCCTGCTCGATCAATTTTTTTATTTACAGTTTAACAATTTTGCGGGTCTTACCTGTGCTGTATATTTTACTGAGATCTTGAACATTTATTGTTCGTTTATTCCACTCATCGGGCGTACCGCAAAGTGCCTAATATCTTGGATTGGATCCTGTGGTCTGTAATTTCGTAGGAAGTACATAGTTTCTTTCTAGCTATAGCAGAGGGCACGGCGTCTTCGGTTTGGTTGGTGTCTGTGTTTGGATATCACGAACACCCGTTCGTGATAACAGGAAGATCTTGCTGTGCATCCACAGAGAGAGTAGTCCAGGGAAGAGTCCTGCTTACGGACGAGTGCCGGTTGATAGTTTGGTCGGCTGTACGAGACACAACTGCCATTATTACTATTATTATTACAACACAAGAGCAGACAACCCATTTCGGACGTCAAGTCTGGTCGAACTAACTAAGGATAACGTATAAAAAACCACACTACGACAGATCCATATCCCGTCAGTTACAATAACGCACAATCCTTTCCCTCGTTGAATTTTCGCACTTGTGAGTTGTCGAACAAATTCCGTTTACCGAGGCTTTCCGTTACTCTCTCGCATTATGCGTCCAGTCTCCTTCAGAAATGCTTTAGCCTGCGAGCCACGGCCTGGCCCCTCATCGTTTCAAAAGCAGCTGGTTGAACAATGTAACGGTCTGATATAGCGCTATGGCGCTGTTGCTTTTCGCGCTCCTGTTGGTCTGCGGCGGCATCCCATATCATTGTGGTTTTGGCAATATAATAAATCGCGAAAGTATCGGCAACCGTAGCATCATAGACCAGCTGCGGCATGCCGGGTTAGACAATCATCTCCAGGGCACCATGGTTAGACCATCAGGTCGTGTGCCATGTCGCCCCTATCAAGGCTAGTGGTTCCAGTATTGCCGGAACATTTGCCGAAATGAGAGCACGGCGAATGACATTATTGATAGCCGAATCCTTTGGGTGCCGGCCTTTGCTCCGTTGGCAGCTGAGTCCATGGTGACCATAAACATCGACATCTTCTTAAGACTTCTTTGCACGCTCATCGGTGCTCTTTCAAACATTCTGCGCCCAGGCGGATAGCAACTGCGATTCTTACGTCTGAATCCTCTAGAAGGGTTCCAAGTGTAGCGACGGGCAGCGAAGACAACCAGGCTCGAGAATCAGGTGAGGAAGCCGCAAACAGACGCGAAGAGGCAAAAACGTCGACAGATTCTGTCATGCTAGCCAGGGTTCGTTTATACTGTGCGTTCGTCCACAGCGATTGGTATTAAATTTTGTGACATTCTGGTGAGGGATGTGAGGGAATGTCTAATTAAGCCCTTTAGGTTGACGCTTTCCTTCACTAAATCCGCAGTTATTGAGGCGGCATACAAGTCTGTAATAACAGATCGCAGGTGTTCAGATGCTGCTGAAAGCGATGCAATGTAAGCTAGTAGTGCGATGTCCGAAGTGCATACTAAACCAAGAATCACCCGAACAACCAGTTTGTACAGGTGGCAGTAATATAATTAATTCGGCGGAGATAACTGGATTTGTAGACATAATTTTCGCCTACATCGCCTCAAATGCATCTTTCAGCCCGTGACATGCTGATCTGGTTTCTACGAGCATTTTTCGACAAAAATATGCGCTTTACTGTTTCGAAATATAAAAGTTAATTAGCTATATACGCAAAATGCATATTATATGCAAGTTAATGTTCAGAAAAAAATTTCACCAGATCAAAAGTAACATGCACTGTATTGGTGGCAACCGTGATTTGATGTGCTACCCAAGTTTTACTTATGCTGTTATGTCAAGTTGTCAACCAGAATTCTCTAATATTGTTTTATTGCTTACTTCAGTTCAATTGTCATTGTACTCAAAATCATAAGTAACTGATAGTTGATCTGTTTACCGGCGCGCGCTTTGATCGGCAGTGGAAATGGACAAAATTTAATGACCACTAAACCGCGCAATCCGGGCTCAGTATTGACTGTAGCTTGGTAAATGGCGCTGTATCTGTCAGTCGTCTGGACCAGCATACCCAACGAATTCACCCATGAAGTGGAACAAACACCACATAAACAAATCAGCGTGTGGATAAGAACACATTATTATAAAACTAAAACATAAAAAGAATACCAGCGCATTGCACTATGTACCGCACCTTTGGATATGCCGGACGAGCCAACATAAGCTTTTAAATATGAACAGCATGTGCAGAGCACTGTGGCGCACGCGAAGCACCGTTTTCACTAACATTTGTGCCACTTTTTAAACTGGAGAGTAGTGTGTTTAATTACAACTTCTTAAAAGCTATAAATTATGACCTGGCATTTTGTTATTCATACTGTGCCATAAATAAATTTGCATTTTGTAAGAAGAAAACAGGCGCGAACCGCTGTGATAGAGTTGCCGCCGAGTGGGTATTGACGGGTCTTCACGACCGAATCAAATCTGCGTGCCCCTGTGAGCCAGGCGAAACTAATATCGACAGCTCGCTTTTTTCCCAGCTGCTCACGCAAAATTCGGTCACGATCATTATGTCGTTAATGACAAATTACGGGCAGTTTCCACAAGCACCATAAGTTTACACAAGCATCTCGCACCACAGCCCCGTATTTACTACAAGGTCATTCAAAGTACTATGTCGTTATGGCGACGGTATGGTCAGTAATGACAAATGACAGCCAATTCACAGAAGTAAGTATATGTGTAGTGCAGCAGAGCCAGGTACTGTACGGTCATTCTGTCATGGTTTTTACAGATGCATATGTGGAGTATACCCCGGCGCAGTATTATGTGGTTAACTGGTTATAATGTCAGTAATGACAAATGACTGGCCTTTACTATTCCTCGTTCACTCTCTTGTCATTTGGCAGTAATGGGCACCTAATGACAAATTCCGTCTGAAAATCATACATTTGCTTTGTTGTATACGTTTTAGGCCAGAACTCGCCAGTACACTCCTAGCCCCCCGAACCATAATAAGTAAATTTGTCCGGTTCTTTTGGTATATTTCGTGTGCTGATACAACAATCACCTGCCATGATACAGGTAGCCGAACATGACATGTTCAACATGGTCTTCAAGGAGCAAATTTACTTCCGCTCCGTCAGCCACCACTCCTGCAGATGGCGCCTAGCTGAGGCGAAACTTCAATTATTACCAAATGACAAAGTTCCAAACCGTATATACCTTGTGCTGAGTGGTTAACGCAGTGCCAGAATATGCATCCCAGCTGTGTTGAAGACCACTGTTGATAAGTCCGCCGAGTATGGGGGGTCGCAGGGCAAACAGTGCATTCCCATTCAACAATGCTTCAACAATGCGGAAACAAGATTTCTGTTGGAAATCTTGTGTCCGCTTTAGAAACTCGCCTGTCCATGAATACGATTAAGAATCCGAATGCAGACTGTATTTGGGTTTAGAATCGAGTGTAGTGTTGTTTTAGAATTTGAATTTGTTCGAAAGATGCTGACGCGCATTCGTTGCTGACTCTTTGACGTACCACAGAACGCCAGATTTGGAATTGTTCCGATCCACAATTTTGTATTTCCTCTTACGACTCAAACACCACTTTTCGATGCCTCAGATCCGTGCAGTTCAATTTCAGATTTGCAAATAGTGCCCACCTTCGTAAGTCGATATCGTGGACAATAAGCTGTTTTTCCACAGCAAAACAGTCCGAAAAGTTCGCGATCCTTTTCGCTGGGATCAGATCTTTCGAAGGTGCCCGTACGATAATGAATCGCAGCTGATCCGAGGACGTTTCGGATATTCAAATATCCATAATTTTAATACGGATGAAAGAAAATGAAACGGATGAATGAAAGGAAATTACACAACAATAATTTCCAAATATATCATATTAGATATGCAGTATCCTCGTCGAAAGTGTTGTTTAGTCTGTTTCGATTTAAAAGACCGTGGCATGACAGCCAGCAGTTTACGGTGGGCGGCACCTGTAAACTCGTGCGGCACCGATGTTATCTCACACACACACACCGTTGTTGCTTAACAAAAATCATAACTTCGAAATGCACAACTCCTAATCGTTTGTAGTGGTTGCAAAACAAAAAATACCTGTGTGCTCCTTTCATTTAGGAAAACTTACTGATGTAGCTCCCTTGCTTGTGCGAATATATCCGGTGAGATAGCGCACTTTTGAGTTGTAGGCACCCATGCTTTATGAAAATACTGTATGCATGCACGACCAGAAAATAATACTGTTCAAATGACCGGCGAAAACGAATTCTGTTTAAGAACCAAACACTTTTTCTTCTCTGAAACTTTTGACGAATATTCCTGTGTACCAGACCCAGTTTAATAGTTTGCTCGTAAGTTCATCGTTGGACACTGCACCGTCCTGCCATCTAGTAAAGTTCAAACATTTATTTATTACGACTCATAAACCGTTTTTGCTTCACAAACAAATAATTTTTCTGTACAGAAAAACCTGCCTCATTTAATGACAGCATTGATTAGCACGTACTAATAACTCACTTTGATTACCAGCAGGGAAACAGCTAAAATACTAAAAAAGGGCCGAGATTTTCAGGAACTAGAAGAAGAAAAACCAACTCAAGAGTTTTACTAGCAGACGTACGGAAACCTACTCTCAGACAGCCAATCACAATTCAGATTTAGTTTTGGATCGACCGCAGGACGGTCGATCCCGGTCGACCAATTTTAGTGCGACTACGGGTCGCACTAAAACCTAGACTTGGTAGCTGGTAACGGTACTGGTAACTGGTAATGGTACTGGTAATCTGATATCTGGTATGATAATGGGAATGGATGCTAAACCGGACTGGCATCCGGTATCATGGGATCTGGACTTAGTGCAGAAACTGTTACCTGGTTTCCTCTGATCTCTAGCCTCTGTAGAGCACTAACCACCATTATCTACAGTTATCTTAAACTTATACGAAGCCACTCGCTAACAATTAAGAGAACAATGAGATTGTTTACTATATCTACATATAGATATAGAGTAAGCAATCTCATTGTTCTCTTAATTGCTAGCGAGTGGGTTCGACTTATCTGTACATTTCGTGATTTACTGTTGGTCATTTATTAACGGATATTCTTTGCTCGTGTGGTGGGTTACTTAAAACAAATCGCTCGCAAATGTAACGAGGTAATGCAGGTTTTGCAAACACAAAATCCGATGGTTAAACTATTTTGGCCACTGTTTTATGTGACACCGGCCTGGTTGTCCACATATTTTGCATTGAAATATACGGAAAGTTATTACTTGTGGATTTTTAGATTTTATCAATATTCAAAAAAATTTCGCTTTAACCAGATTACGAGTTTTCCTAGTTAAATCGCCTTAGATCCGCATGAGGATTCCACATACATGTGTGCTTCAAATTTGTGCTGTTGATCCTGTGCAGGAACGAAAGACTCGGGTAGGAAGGTCCGTTCGGTTTGCGCGACAACTCACTCCTTTACTGTACATCAGTTTATATCCGCAGCAGGATACATCGGCTGTTTGTATGCTGCTTTGCAAGCAAGACGTGGCTCGTTCGGTGATTGTTCTGTGGAGGATTTATGGGAGGATAGCGCAAATTGCTGATTTCGGCTTCATCCAGTGGGAACGTGCATAAATATAACTAGAAAGAATGGCTACCGACGCTTACTTTCGCAGCGTGTGCACACCCTCATAGCTGATTCTTGATTCTTACACCACTCAGGTCAACATGGACACGCTGAAGGAAGTAATTCCTGCTGGTATTATCGTTGAGGTTCTTAGTATCCCGCCAAAAGCGACAGCGTACATCCAGGCACGGGATGTCTACGGATTTCGTGACTGGAAACAGGGTATTCGGAAGTGCCATGACCGTACCTTGCTGGCACATCCTAAAGTAGTCTGCCGCAGTGGAACAGTCTCCTGAAATTATACAGTCTGCTGTGCAACCAATTCTGCCCCAAAAGGTTTCCGCGGATTCCGAGAGCATTCGTGGTACACGTCTGGATATGTTTTGGAAAGGGGGCCAGAGTTTGTTACGCCATCGCAGTACTGTTTCCAGTTTTCGAATGTTTCTTGCATAAACTGTGAAAAAATGTGATTTGTGCATGGTGCGAAGAACACCTGTGGTTTCCACATTTATGTATTGAAAACCACTGTCACTTGTCACCACAGCATTTGCTTTAATTAATAAATCCAGTGTTTCTGGGACGGTTCTTGTCCCAGAATTTTCCCAGAGCTTTAACTTTCGTGTACTTTTTCCAACTCGTACGGCGGTGATGTCATCACAGATCGCCATCACAAAAATTCATAACTTCGAAAATGCGTAACTCTTAGTCGTTTGTAGTGGTTGCGAAATAAACAATAGCTGTGCAATCCTTTCATTTAGAAGAACTTATTGATGTAGCTCCCGTGTTGTGCCAGTATATCCCATGGGATAGCGTTCTTGTCAGTAGCCGAAACCGTGACGCCACTTACTCCTCCTCTGCCTTCCCCACACAGATTGCCAGAACAACGACAGACAGCATGCAGAAATTCGTTTGTGCCCGCAACGTCCGCATGTTGCGCAAAAACGGCGGATGCTTTAGACACATTTCCTTCCCAGATGGTTCACCGTTTATCCCAGGCTTCTTGAAACTTTTATCACAAGCACATAATTTTGTCATTATTGCTTTGGACTGTTTTCAGCCCGCGTGGACAGCTACTCTGAATATATGACTCTGAATTTTATAAATGACTTTGAACTTTTTGAAGTTGATCTTAAAATTGTGGAAATATTTCTTCGGGTGGGAAATAGCACAGAACGATCGACATTTATACTATGTATCAAAATCAGCGCTGGCCTTTTCCACGACAGAAACAATGAAGGCGTAGCTGAACGAAAATGCTATTTGCCAAGCCACCTCATGAGGTGGAATTTGCGAACAGTGTACCGTACCGTATCCAGATTCGCTCTGAAGAAATTATGTAGGTCTATTGCAATGTAGCTTGCGACTGGCTGCTTTTTTTACGTGAATTAGGTAAAATATGCAAGCAATTGTCTGCAACTAGTCTCTTTGCCATGCCATGATGTCAAAAAGCGTCATGAAATTTGCAGTCAGCTCCCGACAGACCCTTCCAAGTACATCAAACTGCTTTTGAAAATGGTACGGGCTCGTACTTAATATCGTACTTAGAAAATTGCTTGTTCTGCCATGTTGTGTTCAATCGTGTTTATCTGATACAACGAGAAAATCTCAACGACGAAGACACTAAATTGTTACTTTTATCATTATTGTTATCATCAACACTGCATATCATAGTCAGCCACAATAATCGACCGAAGCGGAGCGAAAGGTCTTCCATACTCAGCTCCAGCGCATTTTTGTCCGTCTCTGACGGAAGTGCATATATTCCTTTCGCGAACGATACCTCTCTTCAAAATGGTTTGCTTTGCTTCGAATTTGACCAGCAACGTTACATATGTTCTTCATAACGATTCTGGAGCCCTGTTGTTTTTGGACCATAGTTATCAGAAATAATGAAGTTATTAGGATTATTATACCAGATCATACAGCCGCATAGAGAGTGACTGACCACAGCTGAAAGCCCTTTGCGCATTTGAGTTCAAACCAAAGCGGATCTCGAACAGATGAATAGCAGCGCTACGGGATTTAACAGCATTGTATTGCTCCGGGCTTCATTCCCAGCCTCAGTGGAGAGCGATTACCTAGTTTAACCACAGTTCACGAGAGTCAGAAAGGTTGGAGAAAGTCAACCGCAATCAGTGCGGTTAACCAGTACGACGCCTGTTCCAACGTTTTAAACGTTGGAACAGGCGACGTACTGGTAATACCAGCTTTGAGTTTACGAGTCCAACGCTTGTCAACTCACTGCCCATGTTTGCAGCGGTTTTATCACGTGGCTGGAATGTTCCACAAATTTTATTCGAATAACACCAGGTTCAAAACCTGGTCTAACCCGTGCTCTGCCCTTTCTCAAAACTGGGAAAATAATTTCTGTAATATCACAAAATGTTTAGTTTTTTGCTATCTTACGCTTATTTGAAAGAACTTTCTTTCCTGTTTTTGCAAAAAAACAAGAAAAACCCACTTCGAGCCATTCTTCGTCTAACGTGGGCGGTTGCCCCAATAGTAGTGTTGAACTTGACCAGTGGTTGGTTTGACCTTGTCATACGACCCAATGAGGTTGCACATGGGTGTTTAGCAACGAAGTTGTAGAGGAGGAACCAAAGTATCCGTTTGGTTTCAAGTCAATAACTTGTACAACGAATTTCCAAAGATATTGCACCTTAAATCTCCAGTCGTGTTTTCTTCATACTTTTTATCGCGTGCTTGAGA
>JAQGAU010003273.1:0-13563 GCA_034698045.1 Paramacrobiotus richtersi
GCAACAAAATCTGTGTGCTTTACTGCAACAACATAACATCAGATATCAACTAACAACTTGCAATTGAATCATCAGCACCATATCTTCGTTCGAATTGTGTTTCATCGTTCATAAGACGAAATATCTGTCCAACACACCAGCATTCCGGACCATTTCCGCTTAGCAGAATAAAGGATGTTTCTTAATTGTGGAATGTATTCCCTTCGTCTCCAGTCGTGATACCTTTTTGTTACTCTAACCGCGAGTTCTGTCCGCTGAAAAATGTGTAAATTACGGTAGAAAAAAGACGCGATTTTAATGCTTTTCCCAGTTCTGAACATATCTTTAAGTGCACTGGCGATTGCAGTAAGCACTCCGGATAAAGCCACTATTCTACGTTTATGCCGTTATATGCCACTATTCTACAGTCTGCCGGAATGTAGCACTATGTAAGTTTCTCAATACATGTTGCCCATTTCATTTTTGAGCATTTCAAAAAGGTCCGTGATATCACCAGCAGACCTTGTTACCTGGATGACCCGTATTACCGAAACCGCACGTAAGGAAATTAAGGCGTTGAAAGTTCTGCAAAATATCAGCTAATCGTTGTCAGTCCATTGTTTCCCTTGATATGTCGTACAGGTTTTTCCACTACACTAACTGCAGGATAGAGAAAAATAAAGCAAAAAGGAATATACTGTATAAATATAAACTTTCTTATCGGTGAAACTTATCTAAAGCCGAGGACTCAAGCATATCTCAGTCCAGCAATCACTAAGACTATGTGTATTTTCAAAGATTTGACACGTGTATTTAATGCTTTACGGTTCAACATTCCAACACCATCGAAAAGCCATCTGCGATATTTTAAACATGCTTCGTAAAATTAATTATGATTTAAATTACTCGAATTTCCAACCATTCTAATTGGTCACAGCAAGTAATACTTCAGAATATTTTTAAGCTTTCCACATTTTTATCACACTTATGAATTTTTCCGTGGACCATGAAAAAATACCAAAATACTACGTTCCCAAATCAGTGGGGAGACGTAATTCAGAAAAACAACACTAGACAGGAAATGCATCATCGATCGATCCGTCTTTCAAAGGTATGGAGTGGTAACATTTCAATCGCGGTCATTTAATGGCGCAGTGCTACCTAATCCGTACAGCGCTATAAACACATTATGCATTTTACTTAACTTATACAATTTTTTTCCAACAAACTACAAGTCCATAACCAGAACTACAAGCAGACTAGTTATAAAAAATATCCCTAATGAAAGATTTTATCAGCAATAATTCTGAAATTGGCACCATTGATAATGTCCATTATCCATACCGTTCGAATTTCAGTAGCCCATGCGCTACGATCTCGCGCAATAATAATATGCTGCTACTTTTAACTGCGGAAGAAGCCGGAGCGATAAATTGTTTACTTTACAGTACAACAAATATTTAACTTAACCGTGACAGTAGGAAAACGCAAATCTAAAGCTATCAGTCACCTTTTCCAAAACATTTTCATTACTCGTGCGGTTTCCAGGTATTTCACTTAAACATGCCGAACGAAACAACCGTAGGTACATAATGTGTACTTTTATATGAACCGCGCGTGAAACGCAGCAATTCAGACAACACAAAAACCTAATGTCCCAAAACACATTTTCCAACCAAATCAAAGCCGAAATACACAGAATTCAAAATGAAACTGTCAAATTTCTCATGTACACGGAAACAAGTACCGGGTGAAAACTACCCGACCAAGTTTACAGATACTGTCTAGTTTATTCATTATGCACATCGGAAGCACGACGTGAACGTACAGCAAAAGCAATGGAACCATCCAAAAACAATAAACAGCCAATGTACAAACTGACGACTAACAACAGAACAACAATTCTTACGCTTGGAGAGCTGGAGTTGACCTTTATGTCCTACAGTGGACAGCATCGGTGCACGTTCGCTGGCAGTACCATCGGCCGATTCTGCTGTATCCAACGGAGATACAGACTCGAACAGCAGAGGAGAGTCACCCACCGAACAAATAAGATAACATGGTATAAGCCGTACCGTTTATTGCTGTCGAAGCCATGGCCACTTGATCAATGTCCACCAAAGCCGTTGTACACATCAGAAGGTTAAAAGTCAATTCCCGGCGAATTTAAAAACAATGCGATGCATAACACAAAATTTCCAAATTTTGTTTCTATAGCGTAGACGTTACTGTTGTAAACGGCGGCTTGAAAACTACGAAACACCAGAGTTTTCAGTTGTTTCAAGTAACAAACAAAGCTTGTTCTTTCTAGCAGTACGTGGTCTCGCTCGCGTCGAAGATGTGCGTATAAGGAGTGTATAAAAAGTCCAGTGAGAGCACTGCTTCTCGACTTAAACCGCCCGTAAACGTTTGAACAATGAGCTTACGATCTTTCTCGACATCATGGAGCAATTCTGAGAAAATCGAAGAGCAGTGGCCAAAAAAAATGCGCGCTTACACTGAAAGCAGCGTTTACACGCGCACAGCTTATACAGTAATTTGGGAGCTTGTACAGTAGACTTTTTTTCTATAATTAGTCGTACACGTCTTTGGAAGCTATGACTTGATGTAGCCTTTTTTTCTATAATTGCTAATGTACTGTTCCCCCACGCATTAGGTTGATATTGTCCATTGAAATGCTGCCCCCTGATTCAGAAAGGTCCACATTATTGGAATAGTAACCGTGTACATGTAATATCCAAGCACGATACCGCAGATCGTATACCACAAATTCTAGCAAACACTGACGAAAAAGTCAGCAAAGCAACTGTATACCAACAGAATCCATGTATGATAAACAACGGACGAAAGGCAAGTTACGAGTTCTTAATTTTAAGACTGCGTTATGAATGTTTGCTTGTATAACTGTAAGTGAATTCGCTAATGTAAGGGAAATTTACTGTTCTTTATACAATACAAAACATCTTATAAATTTATTGTTCTTTGTACAATACAAACCAGCTTTACCCGATACCGGTAACAGCAGCATCGATACGCCATTTTAGAACAGGAATGCTCCTGCCGTAGTAATCTTTAGGACCAGCAAAGTCATAACATCTTGCCATTAAAGTTTTGTGTTTACACTTTTAAAATAACTGGAAAAGTATGCTTTCGAATTTTGGAACGACTCGTTTGCTAGGTGATAGATTTGTTAACTAAATCTTACTTTAATGTTAATCTAGGGGGAAAAACTGATGTTTTTTACTTGTTGTATGCCATTGTCAACACTGCTTTAAGTCACTCGCCATCGTCGTACAATATCATACGCTCATTCCCACACAATGGTAGCCATTGTTCTACGTTTTCGCCGTAATAATCCAGTCGCTTCAGCGATACCATTCTATTCTCATCCTAATCGACAGTTATACGGCATTAAACAGTGAAAATTCCCTTTTTGTGTCCTCGAGTTTGATTTCTGAATGCCTTCAGAAGAGCTGTATTTAGTGGTTCGCAATGCTGTCAATAACCCCTAATAAACTGAATTACCGACAAATTAATTGTACAAAATCCTGCACGTTAAAGTTCTGTCCCTTATCGTCTGGTTTTCACGTTGATCATTTGTCCCATAAAAAACCAATCGGAATCCCACAACAATCGCTTATAATCGTCAGCGAAAAAGTACGTTATTAAATGCATTATTACTGCAGCAAATGATGACGACATTAGCCAGTTTGCGGGGTACCCAATTAGCGCCACTACTCTACGACAAAACTTTACTCTAAAAATAGAGTGTCTGCAAAGCAAACATGACAAACCAAAATCCCCGTATGTTGTGCTACAATCAGAGCGTCCATTCAGTTGACCATAATTATTCAAGCCCAGTTAACGCATTTCTTATATTTACGCAGGACTATTTTCCCATCATTCCAGTGCAGTCCTGCTATCTATCTGTATTTGTACTGCATTTATCAATCATTTTGCAGTACATTCCTTGCATTGATTACTACATTTTAATATCACGCAGAAACTGTACAAATTTTTTTTAAACTGTACATTTTTCAACAGAAAATTAATCGAAAAATTTTTGTCAGTTATTGTCGACCAGATCACCTTCGAATTGCTGTTGTTCATCGGAGCAAAACAGTGAAAAATCAGCTTCGTCATAACATAGTAAGACTACCAACAACTGTTCAACATGAACGCCAAAACGGAAACTTAAAACTTTACTCGCACAAAATAATTCAGACATGAACGATTCATGCATTCATGCAAATTGTGTACGAATATCTGAAGATTGTGTGTAACAGGTAAACTAAATAAGAGAAAGAACAGAGACACACGCTATCGCCAGCGTTTTTTGTGAGACACACCTGCAAATCCACCAAAAAGAGAAAATTTTAACATTTCTTGCTTTTATGCCGAAAATTAAGGTGCACGCCATGTCATACGGACGGAAGGTAGTGCTAGTGCCACGACTCTACGATTTCCTATAGTATAAGTCCTGCCATCATAAACCACTGTGAAAAAACAAGAAAACTTTCCGTGACTATTACTTGTGTGTGTGCAACAACATCCTTATTAATTTACCTTCATATACTCGAATTCTTCTTACCTGTAGTAGATCCTGTCAACTGGATTAACAGAAGGAGTACATCAGAAAATTATGGCGTTAGAAGTCTGTAAATTACAAGTAATTACAATTATATTAACATTTTTGAAATGTTCGAATAGCATGGGTCGAACGAGATCTAAATAACTCCAGGATAGCGTCCCCGCCTCATCCGCTTTCTCAAGTTCTTCTTCGATTCCGTCTTCCCTGGCTTTATATCCTTATACGGAACGGTCGTCAAATCAACATCCGGCGGTACGAAATTGGAGGTGTCGATTTCCCGTAGTTCCGGCCCTTTGGGCAGTTTTAGTAAGCCAAAGGCGGCCGCTAGGCCGCAGAGATGGGTGTATCTAAAACGTGGCGACCACGGACGTGGTTGTGGTCGACAGTGGTTGTGGTTTCCGGTGACCTTGTGGTCGACGGTGGTGGTTGGTTTTCTGTGACCTTTGGTGGTCGTTAGTGGCCGACAGTGGTTGGGGTTTAATGCGATCCAAATCTGCCGTTTACGGTTCAGCGTTATCGCCGCTCTGATTTTGACGCTCTGTCCCCTAACGCTTCTGAAGCCGACTAAAGCCGTCCTAGGGAGCCCAAACAGCCGCACAGTAATTCGAAGTTTACAACTGCAATCGCTAAACATAACAATAAAACAAAAAATTATAACAAATAAAGTTCATCTAAGCGTTCCCCTCCATCCACGGTACCGAAGACAGAAGCCGAATTTCCGCGTTGAATTTCCAGGGAGAGGCGCTGTTGGAGGTATTCGTCGGATGGTCGTTCGCCCATATTTTCCTTCAGTCGGCTTGCTGTTTCCTTAATCAGGAAAATAGTAATAGCCGCTGGTCTCCATGCACGCACTGAACGTCTCGAAGCCATGCAAGCGGTTCAAAATCCGGGACCGACCTTCCAGATAGGAGTACATATAAACGGCCGCACAGTCCGGCTCTTCTTGACATGTCTGTGTACTAACGGTGTGCTACCAGGTTTGACATGTTGGGCAAAGGCAAACCATTGGTGGTGTACGCGCTCAATTTAACAATAATATTACCACCAATAAAAATAAAGTAGAACGAACGAATTCAGACAGCTTCAGAAACGTGATGGGACAGAGCGGTAAACTCAGAGCGGCAATAACGCTGAACACTGAACGGCAGATTTGGATCGCATTAAACCCCAACCACTGTCGGCCACTAACGACCACCAAAGGTCACAGAAAACCAACCACCACCGTCGACCACAAGGTCACCGGAAACCACAGCCGACCACAACCACGTCCGTGCATGGTCGCCACGTTTTAGATACACCCCGCAGAGATCGAGTTCTTTCGCACGGCAGATGAGGGAGCATTCGTGCTGGCCGTATGCGCGGATGTACTGTACGAGCCACGTACAGGGCCCGGGTGGATTTACTGAGCTCAGAGCATGCCACGTACGTATTTAGTAGTACCGACATAACACTTTACAATAACACCTTCCAATAGTACCTTACACAAAAAGCATACTCACTGTTAGAATAGTACAAATTTTTGCAGGTTAGTCAGTCTTACAGTACTAAAAATGTAAACATAAAGGCAGCTTTTACTGTTTATCCTTTTTGTGCCATTATTAATACACTCCATAACCTTCTGGGCTACTTATTTGTTAGTGTTTGTTTGCGTGTGCAGTGCCATCACTCTCCAATCTCATATAGTTTCGGTCCAGGAGGATTTAGCTTTCTGTAGGTGTATCAAACCTGCATAATAAAAAAGGTCACTTTACCTTTCCGTAATTTTGTTTCAATGTTTATCAGTCTACCCAGGACACTATAGTGCGATTCTCCTTACCTGTATAACGCGCAATCAAATCGTTGATTTATTGTAACAATATCAGCTAAACTAGCAACCTGCTTGAATTATCAGCATCGTTTTATGTTCACAAATCTCTTCCCAATCGTTATTACCACAAAATGCTTGTTTGTGTTTCATACCAGTATTATACTTAAAAGAATCCTCCGATTCCTGTAAGGGCAGCCATGCTATACACTGATCCCGCTGTACGAACGCGACATAAGGCTTCTCATTGCAATTGGGCACATTCTACTGGATGACCGATTTAATATCCGGTTAGTCAATGCGCCACAGCATCCGTACACACCAGAAATACCGGGAGATACGTTGGAAAACTCCTAGCAAACTGAACAGTTTGGTTTCTTTGAGTGCGTTTCTTTAATTGGGGAATGCATTCCTTCCGTTTGTAGTTATGCCACGGCTTCACTGTGATATTCCACTCGACATCTCAATAAATACCTCTTAGAAATTACTTTTGTGTCGTTGCATAACCGTTGCATAAACATGCTTCGGATTATTTTTTCGCTGGTCTGTAATTAATCGCGCCGCGTGCGACTCACTGACATTTCCAATGATACGGTAAACAGAAAGCAGTCAGTCTGTTTGAAATATATGCAACTTCGCAACTGCAAGCTCTTAATTCGGGTACGCAGCAAGGTAATTAACAACCGAGTTGTATTCCATTGTTTTCGAGATGTACGCCACATACAGAGAAATTGTCCGAGTCGACGCAGGAACTGCGACCAACTTGAATTTGTTACAAAACTGGAGAAATTTATCCCACTAGTTCTTGCGAGTGCATAGCGTTCCGGGCGCCAGAGCAGAACGCTGTAATCGTTTCAGGGTCATCACCAGAGAACTCATTTGGGTATCTGAAAACACAATCCGACGTAACTATTTCGAAACTTTTTGAGCTGTAGCTCTGGTGCAGCAGGACAATAAACCCATTATTATTATGCAACGCATGATTACAAAGTGAGTAATTTACAAACTATGCAATGAAAGCAGTGCATCTGTGTAAACGACTCAGCTAATAAGGGAGGGGTTTAGCGCCATTGTTCTACGCAATTCTCTCAGTCGATTGAACATCAGGCAAATATAAAAGTAAAAGAATCGAACCTTCCATGATCTTCGAAGACAGAAAAATTAATGATAAACACAACCAACGAATAACCCATAAAATGTCGTTTCTATATTATTTTGATGCTTTCCACATGTTTAACGCGCTTATTCATTCTTTTTTCTATGTTTAATTCATATGCTTCTGTGATGTACCTTAAATATCGGAATTATCCTCTTGCCTTGAATCTCCTACCCAGACACCTACAGCACCGAAAGGAGTTTCCCGCCTTCTTATTGTGAAAAATATATTGGAGGTACAGTGTGAAGTAATTAGCGCAGTCATACGTGGCAAATAACAGCATATGCTTCTCCCGGCGACGAGACCTTAAAAAAGGTCACCAGATGATCCTTTCTTAATTATTAGGCGGCTGGACGGTGTAGAGGGATGTTAAAACTATTGGAGTGCGAAGATCCTGCTTCTCCTGGACTCATGTAGCCACCGAATTTCAAGTGTCCTTAAAATAATTTTGTGATAAAAACCCGAACAAACGACCTTGAAAGAATACCAAAATACTAATTGTCCAAATCAGCGTGGAAATCATTAACGAAGCCTGCAGAACAGCGACGTGCGCTATGGAGCAATGCTCCCTACATGTTTCATGTTATTTAGTCTATACAACTTTTTGTCAATAAACTGCAAGTCTACAACCAGAACTACTAGCAGACGGAATACAAAAATTTACCTAATGAAACATGGTATCAGCGATTGTTCTGGAGCTATCACCCACTGACCACTGACGATTGCGATTGAACACCGATACGCGGCATTGTACGCCAGTGCACTTTGATCTCGCTTGATGATATGATGCTAATTCTATATGCGGAAAACACCGAATAAGACGAACACATTTCCACCAATAATTGTTTACGACAAATGTATTTAACTCTTGACAGTAGGAACAAAGTAAATCGAAAGTCATGCGACCGTTTCAATCTTCAAAAAAATTCGATTACTCTTGCAAATTCCAGATATTTCACTCAAAATTTTTATGCCGAACGAAACAACAGTACGTAATATTTACTCCTATATGAAACACACCTTAAACGCAGCACTTCCGATTTAAAAAACCAAATATCTAAAAAAATATCCAAAGGCCCACCACTATAGTCAGACTTATATTAACGGTTATAACTTACTATCTTTAATCTTTCAGTTAAGGTTTTTTTATAACGTAATTTTACGCATAAAAAAAACTCTTGTGGAAAAAAACGAATTCCATCGTCATAATTCGCTCGAATGCTTTCAAAACTTTCCAGCCAGGAATGCGCTGAGATCTGATACCGCACAATATCTGAGCATCCTCAGAACTGTACAGAATCTGATAGTTTCTGTCTGACCAAAAAGGACGAACTTTCAGCGCAGTGCCAACATTTCAGTAAGCTGCCAAACAAAACATTTTACACAAAGCAAAAGATACACCACACTGCATTTACCGCGTTTACAGCAGCAGCGTTACTACACGACACAACTGAAACCGATGTTACTTTCTTAAGCCATCACACTACGCTTTCAATATGTGGAAAGAGTCCGAAAAGCGCACCGAATGCCTGCGCACAACAAACTATACGTTTTCCCCGCTACAGATATAATTGAGCAATTTAACCACCACACGCAACGTCAACACCGTGGCCGCAAAAGAAAAACAACGGAACCATCAAAAAAGGAGTAAACAACCTATGTAAACCATGACCAAAAAGAAGCATCACGCGGGGAGTTGACCTTTACGTTACACAGTGGACAGGATCGGTGCACGTTCACCGGCGGTACCTGAAACCAACCAGGCATTTTACGCCAAAACCACTTTCTTTCTCTCTCTCCCTTGGCTTCTAATTCGGCTGCATGCACTATAAAGGTCATGGGTTGCTGGTAGCAGTGCAGAATGGGCTTCTTTGCGTCCTCTTATGGTACAAATTAACTGTCACTGCCCTATCTGCACATGTGCCAAACAACTCGCATTCTACTAATAAACGGAACGATTCTTGGTACCATTAGTGGACCTTGACCAAAAAATTACTAAATTCTTAGTATGTAACAAAAATTATGGCCTTGAAAGTTCGACCGGCAAATTAAAAGCTAATCGTTGTCAGTTTATGGGTAACGCACGAGATGAACTTCAGGACAGCGAAAAAGTAAGCAAAAGTTTTAATTATCCTATGCATTATTTTGAATTGTGCCGGACGAGGAGATTGAAATCACTTTAGCGCCACTGCTCTACGCAATCCATGCTAGATTTACTGAATCGTTAGAAGGCACAAACAGATCTTCATGAAAGTATAACATTTTTATGAAAACATGGAAATGACAAACCTACAATCGAAGTAAACTTTATAAAATATATGAAAGTACTTTCCGTGAAGCAGATATCAAGTGAATCAAATCCCTGCGCTGCAGATGTTTGTTCTGAATGCGCCGTTATAGAATCCTCTGATTCAGATACAGGCAAACAGTCTGTGAAACAGGCTGATTCCGCTGTACAAACTCGGCATTATATGACTTCTTGTTAGGCAGCAAATACCAGAGCGATTTCCTCTCGCGTCTGCCCATGCGCGCGGTCAGTTTTTTACTGTAACCGCGCGTTCTGTTCGCGGAAAATTATGCAAACAAGAAAAAAAGACGCGGTTTTACACTATATTGTAAGGTTTACTGGTGGTTTCTGTAATATAATTATATGCAGCAAGAACAGCGGCAAGTCGGCAACAATCTGATGGTTAACGCCATTACTCTACGGTTATGCCGTAATATTCCTGTCATTTCGATAAACAGCTACTGACCTCCCATACAACAAAACCGACAGTCGGACGGCATTAACCACGACAACTTCCTTAGTAACTGCTCTCAGTGGATTTCTGAATAATTCGAAACGATTCTTGGTGCCAGTCGTGGACCCTTACCAAAAGTATGTTTAGGGAAACTATTGACCAAGTTCGGTAAATTATAAGCCAATCGTTGCCAGTTTAACGTTTCCTCTGAAATATACAGTGTATCTTACGAGCCGAGTTTCCGGACAGCGAAAAACTAAGCTAAAATAATGCAGCACATTATTTCAGATTATGCACGGAGAATGGAAAACATCTGTTTAGCGCCCCTGCTCTACGCAGTCCATGCGGGTTTGAAAACACCAACAGATCCACATCGCAATAAAAGTATTCCATGTGTATTTTGTAAATATAAAAATCTTTTTCCGTAAAGGATATTTAAAATCAAATCGCTACATGATAAATTTTTGGACAATGTACTTATCAAATGTACTTCATCTCGCTAAAGGAACGTAGACATCGTACGCTGGAAACATTTATCATGATACAGAAAAGGACATTTATAAACACTTTTTTAGCTTGTGGTTAATACATTTCAGCAGGCAAATCATTGATGAATTTGGGCTCGATTTACACGAATACATACATAGGCGATATTTCAGGTATCGCTCAAACTGGTAAGAGTGATTTTATGAATTATTCGATGCGAACAAAATGAATAAGGGCGAGTCAAAATGGTCAAACACTGAAGCTAGTAAGAAGAAGTGCCACATGCTCTGACTAATTTTTGAGTTTTTTTTTACTCGAACTAGCGGACCAGTTACTGAAGCAGGTTCACGGCATAAAACTGAAAACGAATGGTGGATAGTGTTGCAATATTGAGCCGTAGCCAATATACTACGGCTTCACCAGGCTATCCCACTCATTTCAATAAATGATAAGTAGCCGATTATCTCTTAGAAATTACTTTACCGAATTACGGATTTTGAAGTTGGGCAAAGTTACTTGGTTTCGAGTTTTTCGTATTCCTTGAAACGCACAGCGGGTCGCACGCGATTTGTGCGTGTTGTTAATTAGTCTAAAAAGGTGTTTGCACATGTTATTAACCGTTGTTTTATGATAAATGTTTTCATCATACGAGCTTGCGACGGAAGACCAGATTCGACGCCACTACACTACGGCTTCACCGTAATGTTCCACCTACGGTGACCTACCTCAATAAATATCCGCTTATCTCGACAAAATCCTTTGACTTGATGATGATCACAAGCCAACTGTTTCCGATTAAATTGTGTCGTACCCCCTGAAATCCACCGCGGTCTTTGCATGCCCGTGATAACAGTTTCCGGCTGGATTTTGGTAAGGATTTTTCGGCTTCTATACTGTCATACATATAGCGAAGCGCGCAGTCGAAGAGATGAGTAATTTGACTAATTTCTACGCTATGCAGTAGAACACGGACCAAAGGGTGAATGAGAAGAAGTATCACTCTACAGTATAACGGTCAATCAACTGTTTTATTATGGGAACAATTTCTTTACAATACGAGAAACGTCCATTACAGTGGTACCATCTAATGTGAAAAAAAGAAAAACTGTGCAGCGTTGTTAAAAGTCTACACATTTGAAAATTCGTAAAATAGTAACATGTCTGTACTGCAGACATACACGTAATGATGGTCACAATTTTGTTTCAAGTCTGTAAACGATATAGTAGAAAAAAGCATCAGAATAAGTTAAGTTTTACCGTTATAGTATCACTTTCTACCAGAAGTAACGGGCACATACAGTACAACATTCGGGGAAGTTTTCCCATTCGTGCCACTACTCTACGATTTCATGCTTCTACACTTTCAGCCCTGCCACTACGTATATACTGTGCGGACCACTCATTTTACCGAATCTTAATAACAGAAATTGCCCTGTCGGCGACTTTCTCTCACTTTCAAAGGTATTTTCAGTTTTAAGTTTCACTCGACAAATCAACACAATTCTGAATCCTGATTTAATGTGCATCCATCATATTTTAAAGTTCACTTATCTGAGATTACTGTTCTTCCTACGCTTACAGCATCAACATGATTTCAGTTATTATTACGACGAGATGTAAGTAAGTTTAACATTCCAGTATTCAAGTTTTTCGGACTCTTAGATTCCGGTCAGGGTAACAACGATACACCCTGATTCCGCCGTATGTACAAACAGTCGATATCCGGCCAGTTAATACCCCGCGCCACCATGTCCGTACACACCAGAAAACCGATGGGAATACTGGGAAATTCCTACAAGATCACCGTTTTGCAGTTACCGACACAGCATAAATTTTCGAATGCGGGGATGTATTCTTTCCCTTTGAGTTGTGAATCGGATGTGAATTTCTGAAACCTGTTGGCTAATATAACAAGATAATTTGTCTGCCGGGATGTACTGTATCAGACAGAAAAAAAGTTCACCCACAGGACCACAATCACATCTTACAAGTTATGCCATTTTGTGTGTATTATTTGCTAGTGTTGCAATCTTATATGGCAATACAAGCTGTAACGCCACTTCACTACATTAACGTCGTAATATTCCAGTCATCGTAACAAATGTTAACTGATCCACACATACAAGAAACTGACAGCTTAGCGGAATAAAACACTACAATATGGAGAACTATTTTGCATAGTTATATCTGGTCTGAGATGCACCTTGATACCAACAGCAAACCCTTGTGTACCAGAAAAGTACCCTACGAAATTATGGGAACTTGAGTTCGGTCAACTATCCGTTAACCGTTTTCATTTTATCATTTTCCGTGTAATTGACTGCAGGCGCGTCGCAACGTAATGGCAGGATACAGAAAAAAATTAGCTGATGTGATATGCAACGCATTATTACAGATTATGCGAATGGAAGCAATGCGGCTCGGTTGAGAATTGAATGACAATAACTTAGTGCCACTGCTTTACGCAACTTCTGGCTCATCACAATCCACAAACCGATGCCCGATGTAACAACAGAACAGATGTTTTAAAGAAAACATAGACATGCACAAACCCCACAATCTAAGTACTTTATACTAAATACATATAAAATTTCTTTTCCTTCTTTTCGTTGAAGCATATTTATGATTAAATTCAATCAAAAATTACGAATTTTTGAACGATTTGTCAAATACATTTCCTAAAATATCAACATTCCAAAACCGTCTAACATATTTTTTCAGTCTTATATACTTCGAACCTGCAGCAAGTAATCATGCTCCGATAATTCGAATTTCTAAAAAGCTAACTGTAATCACTCAGTAGTTT